>JAYMSP010002152.1:0-25961 GCA_036897095.1 Plantago elongata
AATGGTATATATCTAATTCTAACATGTGAAAGGAATAAGGGAAAGCATAATAAACTTGGAAGGATAAAAATGTGAAAGGAAATATAAATGAATAGAGAGAACAAAGAAGTAAGGAACATTAAAAGAAATAGAGAATCTAGAGTGTCGATTCCGTGATCTTTATACAAAAAGGACCTTTTAAACCTATTTAATGACCATTAGAATTATTGTACATTTTATATATATATATATATAAAATAAAATATGAGACTCATTATTTTGAGGGGTCTTGTGTGGTTGGCTCAGCCCGCCCAGGACCTTTGACGGACTTGGCAAGACTAATCAACAACTAACCAGGATAACATCCATTTTGTGTTTTTCCTTGTTACTTAAAGTATCATATCTGATAACATCACCTCATAAAAAAAAAGTAATCAATTTTAAACCTCTAAGAATCAATGTACTTACCAAGAAATCCATCAACTGATGCCAGAAATATGTTCAAAAAGTTGCTTCATATTAGCCAATTCGTCCAGCTTACTCATTTTCTCACTTTGTTGTGTGTGTAGCAGTCAAGTCAATAGGTTTATATTTTGTTGTGTCAAGCTCTTGGAACTTCTTTAAATCAATACCAGCAAATGCGTTTGATTCATGAGCACGTAACACTTTCACTCCATATCGTATTCCTTTGATATATCCAGATCCGTAGCCAAGTACATATTGTACTATTTTGGGAATAATTTCATTGTCTGGAACTTGTGCTTCATTTGTAACAGCTTCCAACTCAAATCACACCATCTCATTCCTCCATGAAAGTAAAAAAAGAAAAAAAGGGGTAACAAGCAAAGTAACAAGGACGAAGCCATAATTTTTTTCATTCCGTACTCTATTATAAATAATTTAAATATAATAAATAATTATTTTAAACTTTATATTAATAAATATAAAAAAATATTACACATATAGAGAATACTGATCATTTTTTCTATGTATTATGAAAATTTACATTTTAAAACTACAAATCAAGTGTTATAACTAATTTCTACTAAAAATATATTTATAATGAGACGACAAGTCTGTAAATATCATCAATTTACATATATTTTGTGAATACAACTTAAAAATGTATTTGTATGGTTGTGCTATTATTTTTATTTAATTCAATTAAAATATAGACAGGGTCAACGTTAAAATATAAAATTCAATACGTATGTGAACGAAAATTTCCGAAATTAACTCGTGCCCCTTTCGCAATAATTTTGAAAAAAATTTAAAATATACAATAATATTTTTTTTTCCGACCCCGTGCCGAACACAGAAATCTTGGTGCCTTGGCCCCAGCAAAGTAATGAAAAATAAACTGCACACTTTGATTGAGCAACTAAAACACAACTAACATAAACAATATAGAATTCCACTTACATAATTAGATTCAACAACTTCATTAACAAACTTAGCAATTACATAATTAAACTTATCAACTTCATTAACAAATCTTAGCTGGGGTGGAACCAATGATTCAGCTGGATACATTCTACTATTGTAATAGATTCAAGATGTCTAATGTAGTGTGCAACAACAACAACAAAATTTGATTTTTTTGGAGATGATTTTGTGGATATTACAGTCTTGGAAGATAAAGAGCAATTACTCCATTGTCAAGTATCTTCTACTCAGTTTCCTGCCCCAGTTCTTGTCACCATCGTTTATGCCAAATGCTCCAGATCTTTAAGACAAGAACTTTGGGATGAGATGAGGAGACTTTATGTGACTAACATGCCTTGGTGCATAGGGGGTGACTACAATGTAATAGCTAATGTAGTGAGAGGGATGGTGGTGCCACACCAGACTATAATGCAATATCTGACTTTGGGCAATGTATTATGGATTGTGGATTAGCTGATATAGGATTTGAGGGAGTGTCATTCCCTTGGCAATGGAATGGAGTTAGACAGAGATTGGACAGGCTTTTGTTTAACCATCAATGTTTAGATTTCTTTCAGGCTACTCAGGTGACTCATGGCATAAGGAAATGCATAGTTTCAGAAAGTGTTGGACATGGAGGAAATATATTGGAGGCAACAAGCTCACTGCAAGTGGAATCTTGAAGGTGGCAGAAACACTAGCCTATTTCACAACATGGTCAAAAGAAACAGGCTGAAGAGCAAAATTTTCAGTATTTAAAAGAATGGAGTGCTCATCTCTTCACCAACTGAATTACAAGCATCTGCAGTTGATTATTTTCAAGAACTTTTTTGCACAGCTATTCCCCTCCCTGCAGAGCCTGACCTATAAATAATACCTTCAATCATTGATGAGGAGTTAAATGATGAGCTGTGTGAGCCACCAACTTTAGAGGAACTACATGGTATTATCATGAGTCTAAACAAGGGAGCCACAACAGGACCTGATGGATTTTCTGCACTTTTCTTCATGAAATGCAGGGAAATTATTAAAATAAACCTTTTAGAGGCTGTTCATGACTTCTTTAAAGGCTCCCCTCTCCCTATAGGAATCTCCTCAACCTCCATAGCCCTGATCCCCAAGTCTACCAACCCTATCAGCTGGTCACAATTCAGACCAATTAGCATTTGTAATTTCACACATAAAATCATTACCAAACTGTTGAATGACAGACTGGCTTTGATTCTCCCCCTTTTAATCTCACCAAACCAGAGTGGCATTGTTAAGGGGAGGCTGATTCAGGACAACATTTTTCTGACTCAAGAATTGGTTCATTCATTGGATGTAAACACAAGAGATGCCAATATTGTTATTCAGTTAGTCATGTTGAAGGCATATGGTAGACTAAGCTAGTTTTTGGTTAAAATCTTGAAAGCCTTTGGATTTTCAGATTGTTGGTGTGATCTTGTGCTCAGAACATTAAACAACTGTCACTTTGGGGTTATAGTCAATGGAGCTTCTTCAGGTTTCATCAGATCTATACATGGACTTAGGCAGGGTGACCCATTGTCACTTGCTCTATTCATCATTGCTAGTGAGTAAATGACAAGAGGACTGAATAAGCTTTTTTCTGCCCATCCTGAACTGTACTATGATACAAAGAAAGACCTATTGGTGAGTCACTTGGCTTATGATGATGATCTCATCATCTTCACTAGAGGAAGTCAAGAAGGTTTGACATAGATTATGCAGTTTCTTCATCACTATGAAGAGGTTTCCGGACAAAAATTGAATATGCAGAAAAGCTACCTATATGCAGGGAAGAATACTGACACAAGAAGGATTGATGAACTAAGTGGTTTGGCTACTCAGAGCCTACCATTCAAATATCTGAGTGCACCCATCTCAAGGGGAAGGAAGCTCATTTCTGACTTTGATTACTTGGTGGATAAAGTGAGAAATAAGCTATCTGGTTGGAACCTCAAGTATATATCTCAGGGTGGCAGGTGGATTTTAATCATAAGTGTGCTCACATCTATGACTATGTATCTACTTCAAGTCTGTCTCCCTCCATTGGCTACACTTGATATAATTGACTCCATCATTTCTAAATTCTTCTGGGGATCCACCAATGATCAAAGGAAAATGCACTGGACCAGATGGAAACTTGTATGCTACCCTCAGTCTAAAGGTGGTTTAGGGGTTAGATCTCTAACTGAGATTTGTGATGCCTTCTCTCATAAACTCTGGTTTAGATTCATGGCACAACAATCCCTATGGGCAGTTTGTTTACAACATAAATATTGTCTGAGGAAATATCCTGGTGATGCAAGAGGAAATCTTCAGATTCTATGATTTGGAAGAGAATGCTCAAGGTTAGTCATGCAGTTCAGCTTCAGTGCTACTGGACAGTTGGTTTAGGGAAATGCTATTTCTGGCATGATCAATGGCTTGAGATAGGCAAATTGAGAGATTTTGTTCCTCAAGAAAGACAGTCTTTAGAGCTATTACAAGATTTTGTTGATGATAATGGATGGATGATAGAGAAGTTAACTGATTGTTTACCTATCCACATTGTGATTAAGATTATCATGATACCATTCAATGATTCCATGATTTCTCATCCCATCTGGAAGCTCTGAGCTGATGGAACCTTTACCACCAAGTCTGTATGGAATGCTATCAGAGGAAGAAAGGTTGTGTCTAGAACCTTATCAAGCATCTGGAGTAGTAAGATCCCTACAACTATATCCATCTTTTGGTGTAAGTCACTACATAACTGGATACATGTGGATGATATCCTACAACATAGAGGCATAGTTCTTGCCTCCAATTGCCAATGTTGTCATGCTAGGGAAACCATCATCCATGTGCTGTTATATAATGAAGAAGCTCAAAAGCTGTGGGGTTGGTTTTCTAATCTGTTCCAGGTGCCCTTGGGATGTCACTTATCACTTGACGATAGATTCAGATGTTGGCTTTATTCTTCTGATAAAATCAAGAAAAGCCATATAAGAATTCTCATCCCTGTCTTATAGCATGGTATATGTGGAAAGCCAGAAATGAAGCCAAATATGAGGGTACCAAGATCAAAGCTGCTGCAATCATCTTTAGAATTATGAACTTTGTGTAATTATCCCACAAGGCAAAACCTTTCACTAGGACTTTTTGGAATGGAGATCTGTTTGTTGCAGCCAGATAGTCTGTACTTCTACCATTTAACCCTAGAGCTAAGATTAAAATCCTATTTTGGCAGAAGTCTCCTCCACTATGGGTCAAAGTTAACTCTGATGGATCATTCACTAGCTCTAATGGTAAAGGAGCAACTGGTGGAGTAATTAGGGATGAGAGTGGAGTAATCATTAAAGGCTTTCAGACATACCTTGGTACAAGCTCTATCATTAAAACTGAACTGATGGGAATATGGCAGGGTCTCAGTTTATGCCAAGAGCTCAATCTTCACCAGGTGGTAGTTGAATCTGATTCACAACTAGCTATACAGTTGATCACAAAGCCAAACCACAATTGGAACTAGAAGCTCAGCACTTTGTTAGCAAAAATTATCCACCTCTGCAGAAACAAAGAGATAAGATTTCATCACATGTATAGAGAAGTGAACACAGTTGCTGATTTTCTAGCCACAGATGCATTGAAGGCAAAGAAAACGTGCACCTATACCCCAGATGACCTACCTATCAGAGTGAGGCAGCTTGCCTATGGAGATAAATCTGGACTTGCATGCATAAGAAGGGTAAATGGTTAGATACTTCACATCAGGTTTAATTGTTCTCTATTGGTATGTTTTGGATATGAGCAGATGGCTTTTTGTGTGTGACTATTATGGTGTGTACATGTTAGTTTGTAAATATAGTGTAGGGCTCAGGATTGAAAACATTTGGCAGTCTTCTTGTTTTGATCTGTTTGCTTTTGTTATGACCTGTAGAAATCCCCTGATGGAAAAAAAAAGCCATGACTATAGGTAGAAAAGGCAAATGGTCTAAAAACAGAACAAGACCTGTAGTATCATCCCAGTGTTCAAAAAAAATCTTAGAAATCAGGGGTAAAAAACATGTTCGGAGACTATCTGTGCTGAAGAAATATATTACACAGAACTGGGAAGAATCTGCTAGCTATATTGTTTGTTTTGTGTGCGACATTGTGCTTGTGTCTTTGTTCTTTTGGGACTTGGGTGGTTGCGTATGCATTTTCAACTACACTAGAGGTGGGAGTGATTGGAGAGACACTCCACTTCTAGCTTGCCTTATTCTGCATGCATTACTTTCACAGGGTTCATTTTGTATATATAGTAGTCAATATATGCATCTCTTTATACAAAACGGAGTCTCTCTTCCTTCCCTTGCACTAGATTCTCTTGACTATCTACAGTATTTTGTTTCTATGCCCTCCAATTCGGTAGGCTCACTTTGTATCCTTTTGTTGCACACACTTGTTGTTCCTTTGTTCTTGTTGAAAGATGCAGTAGAAGGGGAATTGTTTATGTACCCTCAGCATATCAGCAAATTGAAGGTTCATGTCATTAAACACCTCAAAAGGGTGAATTTGATAGTGACTGATACTAGTAGAAATCCCTTGATATTGAAAAAATCCAGATTAATAGGTAAAAAAGGCAGTTGGTCATATTTTGTTCTTAGACCTGTAGTTCTTCCCCAGATTAAAAATAGAGCAATGATCAAGGGTGCAAAATCTGTTAGATGCTTAACTTCTATGCAGAAAAATGATAGAACACAGAACTGGGGAAGTTTGGTTGGTTCTTTCTCATCTAAATCTTACTATCTAGACAATTTGGTTTATTTATGGGCATGGCAGGGGCAGGGAGTGTCAGGTTCAGGGGGTAAATCCATGTTCAGTTGCATTAGAGATGTTATTGTTTGGAGAGGCAATAACTTATCTTCCCTTCATTGGCTGCATACACTTTTCTCTATGGGGATAGTACATGGGCAGGGATATCACTTGATAAGATTGTATTTTCTGAGAAGAGTACCTCTCCCTTTTCTTGCACTAGTTGATAAATTCTATGATATTCTGCAGGTTTCTCCCCTCTACTCCACTTCTTTAAGGCCACATTTTCTGTTTGCTATGCACACACTTGCTGTTGCCATTTATTAGGATTTGTTTACAGGTTCTCTGACACTCCGTGTTCACATTCATACACCTTGCTCCATGGATTCAGAAACTGTTTGGAAGGATGGCACAATTGGAGATGGATCATACACCTATCTTCATGATTTTAACAATGACACAAGCATTTGAACATAGGGTACTGCTTTTGGTTGGCTGTAATGGTGATCTTGTGTTTGTAACTTGTACATCTTCCCTCTTCCATTGGTTAGTCATTATGAGTTTGGGGAGGATAACTAAAGGGGATGATGGACTTATGGTAAGAAGCATTCATTTCTTCCCCATCTGCTGTGATGGTAGAATGTCTAGGCTGCAGCTTCATTATAAAGTAGTATGGGCTCAACTGCAGAATTGGAGCCAGACGGGAATATTGTTGTGTTGTATTGGCAGAAATTGTATTCAGGCTATGCTAATCATTACCTTCATTAGCTTTCACTATAAGGCAGGCACTAATATGGAAATGGAGATGAGCATATGGGCAAGAGACTGGTTAGAAGCTGCAGTTGAGATGCATGGCATGGGACAAGGTTCATGGCACGGGACCTGGGACGACAATGGGTGTATTTGGTGCAAAAACTGCTACATGGTATGGGAACAGGTTAAATTGGCACGAACCATGGTTTTCTGGCACTCAAGTGGGCACTTTGTACTGGGAAGCCTGGCACCTAGACCGACACCATATGTTGAGGCATTAACACAATCTTTTGGGATCCGGGACAAGACTTTCGGCACACGATTAGTAGATCATTTGGGAAAGTCGCCCAAGGATCGTGTATATTAGGTATATGGTAGTTTTATAGTAGCTAGATTAGCTATTTGGGCCTTTTGGTGGGATGCACTTATTTTGCGATTGTACATGTTTGCAGGTTCTCAAAAACCGCCCTGAATATTATATATAAAATCCGAGAGCCTAGGCTCTTAAGAAAAAGAAAAAGATTCATTAACAAACTTTCCACTTGACTTGCTCACATAGGCTTCCTTGAATAACTTTATTTGACTCTTCTCGACCTTCCAATATAAAAAAGGGATCATGTTGATGTGACGACATGGTTACGTAACGATATCTAAAACCAATCAAACTTAAGCAACAAACCATTTTTTGTAATGACTGAGCATCGTTTTTCTCCCCGTAGTGTGATTGAATTGTTTTTGCTACGGTTCCTGGAGTTAGTTTTTGATTTTTTCTGCATCTCAGAAATTGATCATGTTCAAGTAATGAAAAATTAAAGAAACATCTAAGTAACACAATACAATAAGAAGACTTATAGTACCCACTTTTCCATTGTCAAATATGGCCTCAGAAGTACTTCCATGGGATCGAGATCCATATCAAGTAACTCATTATATAAGGTTGTGTAGATGTGGTCCTCCATCTTGGAAATGCCATTTGGAACTTATCATTGATAATATCTTTGACTCAGCTATCCGACCAATCAACAACATCGAACCATTGCTGTAAATTAATATATTCAATGTGATTTAGTTACATGAAAACATATGTTGATGGTAAAACTACAAAAGTTACTATACTAACAAAAAAAACCGGGAATAACAAAATTCTTTATTCGAAAATTCATCCCATCCGGTTGCTCCTTTAAGTTCAGCAATAGTTCTCACAACAATCCCAATTTCCTTGCTCAATTTTGTATTAGACATCACTGCATCAATTTCTTCAGGCAGAAACCAAATCTTGAACTGTTGCTATACTGCGAAATAGAAAAGAAGCTTAAAAATAATTTATATAGGAGGTCTGGATATAGTTCAAAACAACTTAATGTTTTAATATAACATAAACACACCTTTTTCAGATGCTTGCCCAAATTTTCACGTTTTGATGGACCAAGAAAATTTCTGGTAGCCTTCTTACCTGATAATTAGAATCAGGTACAAATAAAACCACCTTAGCAAAAATAAATCAATTTTCAGTACCCTTCTTCACATATAACAATGTGTTATACATATGAACATCTCATATCAAATGAGATTGTACTTAAGCACTTTCTTACATTGTCATTTTCATGCATTTGATCTTGAACATCTTTGTTTGAGAAGGTGGTAGAGATTGGCACAACATAAGAGACGGTTGGTCCAGATAACGGAAAAGTAAAAGACTAGGAGTGAATAGTTTTTTCAATATTTTGGCGATAAATACTATATTGGTTCAGATAACGGCAAAGGAAAAGACTAGAGGGGGGTAAATAATATTTTTAAACTTTTGTCGATAAACACAGTTTCTCAGATACTTATAGGTAAGGACTTAAGCGATAGATAAATGAGTTTGTGCTTTGTAGTAATAAATATATGTATGTGAGTAGATGAAATGTAAATATAGAAAGTAAATAACATATCAAGTATAGTGGTATCTGGAGGTGACACAATCCTCCAACTAATTCACTCGGCCTTTTAGAGACCTAGAAATTGAGTTCTCCTTACAATTGATCCTATTCTAAAATTCCTAAAATAAATGGTTCCCAACCAAATGTCCCCCCTGAGTTGTTCCCTAACTCATAGAGCCAAGTACTTCCTGTACTCAAGGTAACCTTGGAGCTATTCCTTAATTTTCCAAAGAAAGTACTTCCTGTACTCCACGCCTTAGTGGTGTTGGTTATGATCAGTTGATTGTCAGGTAAGCTTCTTTTATAACTTTTTCAGTTATATCCAGAAAGCTTTGAAGAATTAAGACTACTTAATATACTTATGCAGTGTATGGTAGCTTGCTCTTTTACTGACCCAAGTTTATGATACTTGTTCAAGAGAATGAATCTCGGATAGTTATCCAACGATTCAACTCTTTCACAAATTACAATACTTGTTGAAGGATCAAGACACTTAGAACTACTAGTGATTTCTTGAGCTTGTTAGTCGCAACAGAAAGCTTAGGGAATGTTAGTAAGAATGCTTGGGAGAATACTTGCTTGATCATGTAGTTCAAATGCATGTGTGTATTTCTCAGCTTCAAGTGTTGATATTTATAGATGAATTTGATAGTCGTTTGAATAGTATCCGTTAGACATATTTCAAATTCAATCCGTTCATATCTTAAAATTAGTACTCCCATGCGTATATATCTTTTTAGATAGTTATGCGAAAGGATAGTGACATTTTATGTCAAGCATTAAATGCATTATTACTATAATTTCGTCGTGTAGTCACAACGGATGCATGTAGCTTTTTGAAGATTCACATGTTCCATCTCTCAGAAACCTGTTGTCTCATAAACTTAGTTGTAACTTTATTTTGTAAACAAAACAAAAGTTTATACATAGCTTTCTGGAATCAACTATCTAAGGAGACTTCTTTCCTCCTTTGTCTTCAGATACCTTTGTGCAAAAGGTTTTCTCCTTTGCTTGGATGCCTCCTTCTTGGTCTTCTTCGATTTAAGTAAAAATTACATTCAGAGACCTAACATCCTATTACAAGGTTTCTAAGAAACTATCATACTTAGTGTATTTCTTATTTTACAATGTTCAAGTGAACCAAGAATACTAAACACCTTTCTGAACTAGGATAAGTCATTTTGTTGAGTGATCAAAATACTAATAGATATTCCAAACAAACTATTTCTGAGAAACTGGTGGGCTCTGAAACTTAAATTCAGAGAGAGAAAGATTTTAAGCGATAGATAAACAAATTGTGCTTTGCAGTAGTAATGTGTGTGAATGTTATGCTAGAAAGAAAAGTACGAGTAAGTAAATAACACATCAATTATAGTGGTATCTGGAGGTGCCGTAATCCTCCAACTAATCCACTCCGGCCTTTATGAGACCTGCAATACACTAGAACAGGTAATTGAGTTCTCCTTATAAACAAATGGTTTCCAACCAAATGTTCCCCCTGAGTTGTTCCCTAGCTCCTCGAGCCAAGTACTTCATGTACTCAAGATAACCTTGGAGCTATTCCTTGATTTTCCAAATGAAGTACTTCTTGTACTCCATGCCTTGATGGTGTTGGTTATAAGTTGATTGTCATCAGGAAAGCTTCTCGCATAACTTTTCAGTTACAGAGAACTTTGAAGAGATACAACTACTTGATACATTTGTTCAATGTATGGTAGCTTCTCTTTTACTGAACCAAGTAATTGGTATCTGTTCTAGACAATGAGCTTCAGAAAGGTATCCGAAAGTTTAACTCTTTCACAAATAACAATCTCTTGTTATAGGTTCAGGACACTTAGAACTACTAGTAATTCTTCGAGCTTTTAGTCGCAACAGTAAGCTTGGAGAATGGTAGTTAGTTGCTTGAGAGAATACTTGCTTGTAAGTAGATATGAGCGTAGTTCGTGTATGTATTTCTCATCTTCTAAGTGGTGATATTTATAGATGATGAGAATCGTTTGAATGGTATCCGTTAGACATACTGAAAATTCAATCTGTTTATATCTCGAAATGAGTACTCAAAAATCCCTTTCTCATTCTCATAGAGGACTATGCATTGAGTGACTTTCCAGCCGGTGTAATAAATGCATTGCACTATTTCTTGTCTTGTAGTCTCAACGGATACATGACGCGTTCTCAAAGCTAGCATGCTCCTGTACTCAATCATGTCATGACAGAAAATGGCTTCAGCTTTCTGAGTAGCATAGTAAGCTTCCTCCAGAGCCTTCTTTGTGTTGTTGCTGTGTGCATCAAGAGCTTAGTAATTGGGTGGATGTCGGATGGAACGGATGCAAGTACCTGGGCATCTTGCTCTACTAACTCAGATCGCAGTTGAGCAAACACAACACTCCTACCCAAAAATTTTCCATTGCGTGTAGTGATGGCCGGAGAAGAGAGGATATGTGGAGCAAGAAAGTCTCTCTTATAATGTGAAATAAGAATTGCATCCTCTTCTGGAGAGAATGCATCATGTGTCTCATCGTCATCTGCACTCACATAAATGTGATCTTCATGATCAATTGAGTCTAGGCCAGCAACAAGTTTGCCTTTTCCCTTGGCGCTGCCTTTCTGAGATGATGGTGTTGTAAGCCTATCTGATGTAGCCTTAGCATCATGCTCTGTATCACATGTCACCAGAGCGTCCAACTCTTCAGCCGTGGCATCGATGTCTTTCTTCAATTGTATATTTTCAGCAAGGAGTTCCCGTTACTTGGCATTCTGGGCCTCGATCTTCAGTAATCGGGCTTGTTTTTCTTCAACCAGAGACTGATACTCTTGATTGAGTTTTGTTTCTTCTTCCAACATTTCTTTGAGTTTAGCAACTCTGAGTTCAACAGCTGAAATATCTTCTTGTAAGCTAGCATGTTGATTTTGTTCATGTGAAGCTTGTTGGTTTGGTGAAGGTGGTGGTGATTTTTGTGATGGTGGTGGGTTTCTCTGAGTAGAGTCTGGAGCAGGTTGAGTCCCTGTTCCTGCACTTCCTTATGCTATTCCACTAGTCCCTTGTGATGGACTATCATCATCCTTGTTAGATAGCTCGTCATCACCATTTTTGTGATGGTCAGATAAAGGATCACGATCATTCTCGTCTGTTTCTTCTTCTTCATTTGATACCAGGTTGATCACAATTGGAAGAGTGATCTTCTACCCGTTTACTTCCTCTTTATTCAGAGGGATAAACTCTAAGGGTCTTGGGTAAAGTAGGATCAAGTGCCATATGTTGTCTGGTTTCTTCATCACTGACTTTGAAAGCCTCTATCAGCTTCATTCCAACTTCATAATTGAAGTCATCATGCATCAGAGTGTAATGTGAATACTCCTTTGTCGGGAACATGGAATGTACATAGTTTTCCAGATCAATGGCTCGCGCTCGCCTTTCTTTGTGATCAATCACCTTGGCAAGTTCTGGGAGCTTAGCCTTTCTGAGATTTTGCCATAGTTGAAAACACTTGAGGTGCTTCTTTAAGGTGATTGTCTGGAAAACCTTTAGTAGATCAAGTGGTGCTTCCACATCGATCACTGGTGCTTCATTTTGAGCCTGAAAGAAAGTGTACAAGTTGGTTTTATTCAAACCACTTGTGGGTATCTGAGTAAAGTGAAGTTCATATCTTTCTGAGCATACCTGTGTAGAAACACTAGGCTCATTTAGTTGAACTTCTGGAGCATTTACTACTTCAGATACCGTGTTGAAAGGAGTAACTTCTTCCTCATCAACATTTCTTTCTTCTTGAGCCTGAGAATAAAAATCAAAATGCAAGTTATGAAAATGTGTAACATAAAGGATTTTGAAGAGATATGAGGTTATGAGTTGTCACTTACTTCCACACTTGGAAGATCAGAATGATGTCTCTCAGAAACCATTGGGGTCTCTGGAATTCTTTCTGGTGACTTTGCCATTCCGGCATTGTAAATTTCCATTGGTGATGGGGAGGTCACAACATTATCCCCATCAACATTTTCTTCATAATGAGCCTATAAGAAGAAAACATTGAATTTGATTAAGCAATATGTTCACAAGTTATTCACAAGAAGTGTTGGTTCTAGTTTTACATATATTCTCAATTGAAGGCTCAAAAACAACATTTTCAGAAGGCTTTTCAGCCTCTCAGAAACCATTGGGGTCTCTGGAATTCATTTTGGTGACTTTGCCATTTCGACATTGTCAATTTTCATTGGTGATGGGGAGGTCACAACATTATCCCCATCAACATTTTCTTCAGAATGAGCCTATAAGAAGAAAACATTGCATTAGATTAAGTAATATGTTCACAAGTTATTCACAGAAAGTGTTGGTTCTAGTTTTACATACCTTCTCAATTGAAGGCTCAAAAGCAACATTTTCATAAGGCTTTTCAGCCTCTGGAATGACTTGGTCTTGTGGTGTTTCAACCGCTTCATTTGCTTTCTCATTTGGAGCCTGTATAGAGATAATAAAGAAGTTAAAACAAATATCATAAACATATTTATAATCAAATTATTTCTTTTCAGAAATAATCAACTACTTGTTCCACTCGCCCAGTTTCTTGATAATTGGAGGTTGAAGCAAGCTCTTCTTCATTCAGAGGGGTAGTCAAAGTTTCTTCCCCCTGGAACTGTATCTCCATAACAGCCTGGAACAAAAGAAGTTTATGAGTAACAAGTTAACATTTTAGAAAAAAATATTCACAAGTTAGATATAGACTACCCTGCTACCCGATCATCTTCAGGCATAATGGCTTCAATGTCATTGTTTGAAGATTTTGGTACTTCGAACCTTTCCTCAGCTTGGTCATTCTGAGTGCCCGTCTCAGTTTGAGGAACCTGCTCAGGTGCAGGAATTTCTTCAGCAATAAAATTTGCTGGTAATTAGAGTGTGGAAGCAATGCCAGCATCTTCCAGCACTCTGTCATTCACCGCCAAGCCTTCATCTTCCTGTTGGAGTGTGACAACTTCAATTGACTTCTCCTTAGTTGCATCCTCTGCAACCTTAGCTCTTTTTGTCAGAGGAGATGAGCTAGAGGCTCCACCATGAATCTCTATCCGTGATCTTTTAAGTACCTCTTGGAGTGGGAGGTCATCATCAGAGTCGCTATTTAAATATGGGACAGACTCATCGATGTCATTGTGATCATTCAAGGAAAGCTTTGGCATCTTGCCTAAGCTCAAAGATCTCCTTTCTGAGATGGAGTCTTTTGGATGGGAAGAAGTTGTTGGACTTCAACAACTTCTGTTGCCCTTTCTGAGTGAGGTGTGTCAACAAGTAAAACTTGCACACTATTTATGGTCCTTAGTTTCTTAGTTATTTGGACCTCAACCTGAATTCCCTCAGAATCCCCTTCTCCCTATGCCACCAATTCGTCCTTGGTAGCCTTTTTCAAGGCTTCCTCATAAACATATTTGTACATACTATTGGTCATCGGGATATCCATGTGCTCTCTGAGCGCAACTCCACACTTCTCCAAAAGGTAGCAAATCTTCAGACCATAGTGCATGTTTGCTTTGGTATATGCACGGCCTTTGACTACCTTGGGCTCAAACTCCTTGACCCTATTCGTGAACTTCATGAATATGTACTTCCCCCAATTGAAGAGGTTTTCCAGATAATTCAATTCTTACTGGAGAATGCTTATTATCCAGTGTTCTAGACTTATTTGGTCAATATTTCCTTTGTTGCCATCATAGCATCGATGCAACAAGCAAGCCAAGACATTCCAGTGCTCAAACAGGTGTCTTGTCGGGATATCTCCCAGTATGAACGTGAAAGGACAATCTTCAATCTTTTCATTTGCAGCCTCTTCATACAGAACTCTGACATTGTCATTCAGAGTCTTGTCTCTCGTGTTGATTTCAAAATTAGTACAACGATTGTTGAAACGAAATATTTTGCAGAAACTGTCACAATCAAGGTATATCTCTATACCTTAAACTTTCGATTTGATGAACGTTTCTTCAACATTATTCACAGTTATGGTGTAGACCTTGGAATAGTTATTGAATTCCAAAACATCTAGTGGTGACAAGCCACTAGGAGCAACACTTAGAATGTTTTTTATGTGAGCTTTTGCAAGCATCTTCACTACAAGGTTTCTATCTGGAGTGGAGGAAATAGCAACATTTAGGTATTTTTCAACCATATGAGCACCACAATTCATTTTGAGGCTGGAGGTCCATTCCCCAGGGTTGAAATCACCCAGCAGGCGTTTATTCAACACTTGTAACTCTCTTTCTCTTTGCTTTTCAGCAGAAGAAGTTGCAATCGAGTTCTTGGAGGAGGTCTTTTTGGGAGCCATATCTTATATAGAATTTATGAGTAAGGTAATCGAAGTGAGTGTTCAAATTTGAGAGTATTTAGTCTATCTTTTCAGAAGACTTAACAAGAAACAGATGATTAACAGAAGGTTTTGTAGCAAACTTAGAAAGTTTTTCTGTTTTGATGCAAGATGAAATTTTGAATTTTGTAACAGTGTTTGTCTTTAACAAAAATTCTATATATACATGTATATATGTACATATATATATACATGTGTGTGTGTGTGTGTGTGTGTGTATCGCATGTAAATAATATATATATACAACATATTTATATAAATTTCGTATGTTTAACTGTGTACACTGCATCGGCATGGTATACGTTTCTACTTTGCATTAAATGCGTAGTGGGCCATGAATGCTTTCGCAAAAGGCATTACTTGCCGAGAATCAATTTCATCCGTTGAGATGAAATGTTTGTTCATCATGGACTATAGTTGTATATCTTTGCAATGATATCAGTCAAAAGAATTTCCCGTGTCCACTTAATGAATTTTGGCAATACATATTCATAAGTCACCGTCAGTGTGAGAGACTATAACCTTTGTTGGACTATATGTTCTCCCATACTTTATGACTTAAATGATTTTCTGAGTTCCTGTCTCAGAAGATACCATTGTATATAAGCCCATCATTAGTATTTAAGTTCTAGTTTATATACTATGGACTGTATACCAACTAGCCTCTCTGGAATCCTTTTTACAGAAAATTATAGGCTTTCTGAGTCTCATATCTCAGAAATCTTTGCATCCCTTCTTTTCATATGGGTTATCTGAATACCCGTTTCGGAAACATGTTTCCTTTTTTTCCATACTTACTCAACTTTTTTTAGAGATTTAGATATTTCTAGTTCTTTGGTAACTCCATTAACCCAAAACTATATATCAAGGTTAAAAAATTAATTTCTTTGAGTGGCTTAGTGAAGATATCTGCAAGTTGATCTTCAGTACAAACTTTTAGAATCTCTATATTGCCTTTCTCAACATGGTCTCTGATGAAGTGGTGTCTAACATCAATGTTCTTGATTCTAGCATGGAACTTGGGATTTTGAGGAAACGCAATAGCACTTGTGTTATCACAGAAAATGAGAGTTTTCTCCTCATTTAGTCCATATTCTCTGAGTTGTTGTTGTATCCACAATATTTGAGTTGTAGAACAACCAACTATAATATATTCAGCCTCTGTGGTAGAAGTAGTAATTGCATTTGTTTCTTGCTAAACCATGAGATAAGTCTAGTACCCAAAAACTGACAAGTTCCTGAAGTACTTTTCCTATCAAACATTGATCCAACGTAGTCAGCATCTAAGTAACCAACCAAAATGAATCCACTTTCTTTAGGATACCACAGTCCAACTTCTACAATACTTTTAACATACCTTAATATTTTCATAGCAATGTGTAGTGTGATTGCATAGGATTTGTCTGAAATCTAGCACAAACACCAACTGCATATTGAATATCAGGTATGCTTGCACTAAGGTAGTGTACTGAACCTATCAATTTTCTTTACTTATGTTCTTCAACACTCTGGTCTGATTCAGCATAAGTCATTTTGGTTCCTATGCTCATAGGTATCTTGGTATTCTTTTCAGAAGGCTTAAGATTGAACTTGTTGAGCATATCATTTGCATACTTTGTTTGACTAGTGAATATTCCATCATTGAGTTGCTTGACTTGCAATCCTAGGAAATAGTTCAATTCTCCCATCATGCTCATCTCAGATTTACTTTCATGAGATTTGCAAAGTCATCACAAAGTTGTTTGTCTTTAGATCCAAATATAATGTAATCAACATATAGTTGAACTAATAGTAGTTTCCCTTCATGATTTATAGTAAATAAAGTTTTATCAAGTTCACCTTTCTTGAAACCACTTTCTAGAAGTTATTTGGTCAAAGTGTCAAACCATGCTCTTGGAGCCTGTTTCAGTCGATATAGAGCTTTATGTAACTTATAGACCATTCTACTTTCTGAGGAAATTTCAAAGTCTGGTGGTTGATCAACATAGACTTCCTCTGCAAGTTCACCTTTCAAAAATACACTTTTAGCATCCATTTGGTAAACTTTAAAGTCATTATGACCTGCAAAGGCTAGAAATAGTCTTATTGCATTGTATCTTGCAATTGGTGCATATGACTCATCAAAGTCTAAGCCTCTAGTCTGCGTAAATCCCTTGGCAACCAACCTAACTTTGTTTATGATTATTTCACCAGACTTATTCATTTTGTTTCTAAAAATCCACTCAGTTCCAATCACATATATTCCTTCTACAAATGGAACAAGTTTCCAGACCTTGTTTCTCTAAAATTGATCCAACTTTTCTTGCATTGCAGAGATCCAGTATTCATCCTTTAATGCATCTTCATAGTTTTAGGTTCAATGTTTGAGATAAAACACCAAAAAAGAGAGTCAAGATTTTCAGCAATTAATCTCCTAGTTTTAACACCATGATAATTATGACCAATCACATCCTTTGCAGGATGATCTCTAATCCATTTCATTATAGGTTTTGAACTAGTAGGGTCATTATCTACGTGATCTAAATGTGAATCACTATGATTATGACTTGATACTTCTTCTGTATCAGTGATATTTTGTACACTAAAAGTGTGGTAAATATCAGACACTTGTTCAGTGTGAGAGATTTCTAGAACACGATTTTCAGAAGGGTCATTCCCAGAGAGGTCTCTATGATGAATATTATCAGTTTCCATTACAAGAATTTTCATAGCAATTCTTCATCATGTCTAAGATTCATCTGGTTGTTACTAGGCACATCATGTTTTTCTTCGTCAAACTCATCCTCTGTATTAATGCCGAAGTTTCTCCTTTTTGAGGGATCTTCTTCAGAATCCTTAAGCATAAGTTCTTTGAAACTGTGTGAGAGTTCTGAATACGAGGTATTTTCTTGCTTCCTTCATAGAATAAAACATGAAATGATTCTTCAATCTTCATTGTTTTATTGTTGTATACTCTGTATGCTTTGCTATTCATATAATAACCAAGAACTACACCTTCATCTGCCTTTGGTTGAAATGTTCTCCAATATTTTTTTCTATTGTTTAGAACAAAACATCTACAACCAAACACTTTCAGATGTTTGATATTGGAGGGTCTACCGACCAAAAGCTCATAAGGAGTTTTATCATGGTGTTTGTTTATCAAGCATCTGTTATGAGTGTAGCATGTTGTATTTACAGCTTCAACCTAATAGATTTCACTTATTTCAGTGTCAGCTAGCATTGTCCTTGCAACTTCCTTAAGGGTTCTATTCTTCCTTTCAGTAATACAATTTTGTTGTGGTGTTCGTACAGAAGATAGTTGATGTTGTATAGCTTTGCAGGTACAAAACTCTTTTATATACTAGTTGACAAATTCAGTACCATGGTCTGTTTTAATTGCAGATACCTTATCATTTTTCATGACTTCAGGCTTGTTTAGTAAGTTTGGTATCTCCACCCTAGCATCAAGTTTTTTTTCCAGAAAGACAACCCAAGTATTCCTTTATAGGCAGGAGTGATGGGACTCAAACTACTCATACTGAAGATGAGAGCAACTTTGACAGCTCCGACGGAGCTGTAAGATACTGCTCCGATCGGGAGCTGTGTTTTACAACTTTAATCTATTCCATTATTCATTTTGACAGTTAAATCAGTTAATTTGATCTACGACCGTCGCTCTATTTAATAATGTCCCACGACCCGTAGATTATGAAAACTGTCCCTTGACCCGTGAGTAAACCCTAGGATAGATATGGTATTTAAATCGGAAACACTGGTTGTGTTACTCAGTTGTTGAATGATGAATGATATTATCGTGATTAAATGTGCTCCACCGCGAAAGCGTGCTACATCACAAGACCTCTATTCTTGTGGTTGATTTCTCCTTCTCTTTCTTTCAATGATTTATTTTGATTCACTTGATGGCGCTCTGTGGACCGAATTACCAGTTAATTCATTTTTCGAATCACTTGTTTCGAATAAAATCCCATCACGTTCAGATGTGATAAAACAATAAAACTAATTACTAGAAAAATTTACTATAAAAGTAAATACTATATTGCATATACTATATAATGCTACATATATGATGTTTTAATGCAAATACTTTATTTAACGTGTTGAAAATGATGATTAACTTCTATGATATAGATTGTAATTATGGGCACTATACTTTTACAGCTTAAACACCCAGTTTAGTTGTATTCATCTACAACCGTTAGATCGCTTGTAAAAATATTCTTTATAACTTTTATTTAATCCTAACCGTCGATACGAGTTCTAATTTTTACAATAGCAAATTTAATAAATATATTTACACAGAAAGGATTGTAATGCCATTGTGAGGATAAAATTGGTTCAATTTTATCAATTTACCATTTTAGGTAGAAACCATTAGCCTATCCCCTTCGCTTGGAGTGAGATTCTCATAATGGTTCTATTTTGTTGATTTACCATTCGAGGTAGAGACCTTAAGCTTTTCCCCTTCGTCGGGAGTGGGATTCTCACAATTCTTCAATTTCCTCAATTTACCATTAAAGGTAGAAACCATTAGTTTTCTCCTTCTTTGGGAGTTGGATTCTCACAATGGTTCAATTTTCTTGATTTACCATTTGAGGTTGAAACCTTTACATTATCCCTTTATTTGGGAGTGGGATCCTCACAATGGATCAAATTCCTCGATCCACCATTCTAGGTTGAAACATTTAGCTTATCCCCTTATTTGAGAGTGAGATTCTCACAATGATTCAATTTTATCAATTTACCATTTTGGGTAGAAACCTTTAGCCTATCCCCTTCATTTGGAGTGGGATTCTTTTTAATAAATATATTTAATAAAATTTTAATTATAATATATTATGACACTATAATCCTTGTTGGTACGTTTAACTCAATCAAGCGATCACTAAACACAATGGCAATCAACTCTACGATGTTTCTCTAACAGATGAGAAAACTATCACATAAACAATCAATCAAACACAGAATCAAACAACTCTCAAACACAAGGTTTTACGTGGTTCGACAAATGTTTACGTCCATGAGAGTAATCAGAGATTCTATTATTCATCAGTTCGTTTACAGTGATAGAACAACACTTCAACAATGGATAATTACAGAGAACCCATCGAAATCTCAGAGAAAACTATTTTCAGAAGCTTGAAGAAGAAGTTAACTAATTTTGTTGTGATACTAACTCACTTTTCATTGTAGAAGCTTTCTAGCCTTATATATGCATGTTATGACACCATCACATGTCATCACGTGTCACAAGCCAACCAGTGAATGACACATCACTCGCCCATGTGAACTTACACTTCCAGCTGCTTCAACAACTTATTCTAGCTGCCAGCTCACAAAACGTCCCAGTGTTATTCCCACTGTCTATCTGACTGTTGCTGTAACATTGCTTTCAATACTTCACAGTTTAAACCTCCCTGAATTCAATATACTCTTCACACTTTTCGTATAAATATATTTACTAAAACTACTATTATAAAAATTACAAATTACATCGACGGTTAAGATTAAATACAAGTTAAGAGAATATTTTTACAAACGATCTAACAATTTGTGAATGAGTTCAACTGAATAGATATACGTTTAGCAGTTACAGTTATAGTCGGATCGGATTATAGACTGGTATCTCTAAAAATAGTAAAGTACCTGCGAAGATAATATAATCAAAGACTTTATAGCATATCGGGGACGAAACGAAGTATATCCAAAGTCGTAAATCTCATTGGTACTACAAGAACATATCCTTCACTTGCTCCCCGTTTGACACCTCGTAGAATACCATGAAACGTGTCAAAATTACATAGATTATAAATTAGCAAAATGTGCAATGATACAATCACATCACAAGCCAATACATCGATCAAGAACGAATTATTACTACAATGGAAAAGAAACAAGATGATAGCAACAAGAACAAGCCCAATTTAGAAGGCTTACCGGTGGATACAAGCCCCTACACTCAGTACAAGGACTTGGAGGACTACAAGCAACAAGGCTACGGCACTCAGGGCCACCAGGAGCCTAAGCCTGGCCGTGGTGCCGCCGCCTCAACAGATGCTCCAACTGTGGCTGGTGCTGTGTACGACAACCCGAAGGATCAGTTGTCTGCAACCGATCAGATAAACCGGCAAGGCGTACCATAGTTTATTTTTTAATTAGCTAATTATATTATGAGGGCTCAATTATGACCACTTCTTCGGCCTAAATCACCCTATAACTTCTCGCCTCAACCATTCTTCTGCCTATACTACCTTAGAACTCCTTTCAATAAATAATAATGTCAGGGTTCGAACTCTGCAACTTATATACTGATACAAATCCTAATTTATCTTTTTTTTCCTTCCTCTTCCGGGTTATAATTGTATGTTCTGTTGTAAATTTACGTTCTCAATCTTACTTTGGTTTGTTTATTATATCAGGAGAGATTGTAAAAATAAATAATCGATCTTTTTTATCATAATTTGTTTACCTAAAATTAAACGCCGGTATCATTTTGACATTAGTACGAAGTATGAAGATATATGGTAAAGGTAGTGCCATATGAAGATATATATGGTCAAGTTACAATAATCGCGTGTCCAGACATATAACGAAAGTATCTTACGATACTAAAATTTATAAGTTTTAGTGTCTATGAAAATTAATGATAGTCTTGAATAAATACAATAATACATAATTATAAATTTAAAAATAAATTATCACACTAATATAAATACTTTATTTTCTTTTTTTTTCTTTTATTCTTTCTTTCTTCTCTCCACCTACACCTCATCCTTTTTCTCTCTTTTCTTTCGATCACCTTTCCGGCGATATCTCCGTCGTCCGGCCACTAATTTTAAATCCAATTGTATATTTGAGTAGCCCATGGTCCGATCTAACCGTTTTTGTTTTTCCATTTGGCCGACTTTTGAAACGGTTGACCAGAATTCGATTATCTTTTTCGGAAATATCTCCGCCGTCGGGCCACCAATCTTAAATCCGATTGCATATTCGAGTAGCTCATGGCCCGATCGCTATATATGTTTTCAGTGTTAGTTGTGCATGTTAATTATACTGTACTTGTTGATATTGAATGTTAAAGAGGTTATGTTGTTGGTGCTTCTCTTTTTCTTTTTGTGTATTTACCACTATTTACATATGTGTATATTGTAATTGTTGATGTTCAAAATTAAATTGTTGATGTTTTTGTTATATAAACTAGGTTTTGTAAAAATGGTGGTCAATAAAGAAAATAATTTATTATAATGGTGAAACGTGGATGGAGGAGTCGACGGATAAGTGTGCAAAAATAATTCTAGATTAGATATAGTGTTTTTAATTTTTTTTTATTATTTTATTTGTAAAGATATTTATTGATTGATAAATGAAATTAACTTCAATGTTTTATTTACAAATGTTGTGTTAACAAATAGGTTGCTATTTGTAATTTCATACTAAACATAGACTATTATATATCAAACCTAGGCATTTGATTCAAAATATTAATAATGAACTGTATATGTAAGGGGAAAAATTGGAAGGTCAACTCGGGAAAAAATTCGATTGTATAATTTTGTGTATGAATTGTTTATAAATTATATTGTATAATTTTATGTATAAATGATTTATATTTATTTATATACTGAATTTTTAAGTACTCTCAATATATGGAGATCCACTGTTATTTTTTGTTCCCGTGCTAGAACCTTTAGATTGGAAATAAATCAGTGGGCCAGATTAATTTACTTGTATCAGTTATGGTGGTTAGGAATTTTTGGGCACACGAGAACCTAACTTCAACTTCAACTCACAGGATGCAATGGAACCTAGTATTAGAATTTCCCAACTTGTGTGATATAAAAGTGGAATGAAATTATGATGCAAAAAGTGAAGATATATCATAGAATAAGTCATAAGAGTAGAAAGTTTTACCGTTTTATGCAGTTTACCCCAACAGTACCAAGAAAATTAAACTATGTATTCAATTATCATTCAGTGGGGATAACAAAATACAACTTAGTTGGTAAGCCGCTTCTCTCTAACTATTAATTTAAGGTTCGTGTCACCTTTAAGCGTTTCAAAAAATAAAAATTTATCATCCAGCAGATTCTGCTTCTGGTCTTTGTTCTTCAATTCATACTGGATCGAATTTTGTATGTTACTAAGAAGGATTGATTGATTGATTATAGTTTACAATAGTAGTTCACGACTTAAATTGGAGTTGCGATTCTTAGCCATCATAAGTTCGATCTTATCTTTATGATTAATTCTTTACTGCAGTAGGTCGATGATGGTGTGTTAAAACTTGCAAATCCTGTATTGTGTTAGTTCTGTGTATCATTGTGAATAGATAGCAAGTGTCAAGTTAACAGTGTGTAATTTATTTTACAAGTCTCTAATTCTCCATTGTTTCACGGATTATAGGGGCTAATCTGAAGCAGTTGAACTATCCTGTCAATTCCATTTATCAGTCTCCATTGTTGTTGAATTTTCAAGAACACGGGAACGAACCAAATAGCCTTAGAAGTTAGAATACTGATGCACTAGATTCCTTAATGCATTTGAGGTGACATGAGAAAGTACCAATTTACCTATCATTCATGTGACAAATACTAAAATTGCACCCAGATCTCGTGAGAATGTTTCTGTCCACTATAGTAATATATACAAGTGAGTCCTTTCTTCCTAATTCACGCTTAAGGACAGGGTCGTAACGGTGCTTAATAAATAAGATCGCAATAAGTTGTAAGAGTTCTTATCTATCTCGGTAGTCGACTATCTGCAGGTTTTCCCACGGAGCGACTAGAGAGAGTTAGTATCATCAACATAACATAAGGACTATGACTAGTCAGATCGACTCTACCCAAACAGGTCCGACTTTAGTCAAAATATTAGAGACCAACATGGTCGGAACTGGACTAAGACATTTAACCTATTGACTGTCTTGGAGCCGACTAGATACACTTTTAGAGCCCTGTCGGATCATGGCGTGCCACCTGTCTTCGGGGACACGTGTCGGCATAGGGTGCATCCGACCAACCGGCGGCGACGGTCGGGGCTTGGTCTCCCAGACATTCCGCTATAAATACTCGAGCATTTACTCATATTGAAGTAAGTCAACTACCATTAATATACTGCTCTCTAATCTACTCGGATCACTTGCATCCGACTACATGCTAATTCGTGTCGTACCGTTTTGTCTTAGGCAGACCGGTCATAAAGGGTCTAACCTGCCACTTTCCCTTGCAGGTTTCATTTCCGAGGAGCATTGTTTTGGTCCCTACAATCGAATTAGTAGTAATCTTTCTCAGCCTAAACACTTAGCCGATTTTATCCCAGATCATATTGGTGCCGTTTGTGGGTCTCGGCACTAAAAGTCATGGCCCCAAGGAAGCCTCGGAAATGCAACACCGCGAACAATTCAAGAGCTTTGGACTCGATTGCTAATCCTGATATAGTAGGCCGAAAACGCAGTGCCAACCCCATACCATCCGGCCAGGAAAATTCTAGGGCCAAAGAACATGAGGGAGGGTTCGCCTCTAACTCACATGAGGCATCTCCTACCCAAGAACCACCACTCAAGAGTGTTCTACTCATCAAACTCGAGAAGTATGCGGGAATGGCCCCAGAAGATAATCCAACTCCCGTCAACCTGACGGTGGCTCAGATTTAATATTTCTTAGCCAATCTCCAAGAAAATGAGGTAGCAAAGAATGCACAAAATAAACAAGCACAATCTCGTGCTGGAGGAGCTTCCCGAGCTCAGCAACAGTCTGGAAATACCGGCGGATTTGTGGCTACTCGGCGTAGTGGCCAGACCAATGCCCGAGATCAGGAGGATGACCTAAGGGAAGTCATCAATCGACGAGCGAAAGCCGCTTAGGAAGAGGAACAGAACTGACAGCCAAACCGGGAGGAGGGTAACGGAGCCGATGACATACTCATCGAGACCCCACTTCTTCCCGAGTTTCCAGGAGAGATCAGCAGCGTGACCACGGCTGAGGCGACAGGTACTCTAGAGAACGAAGATACCAAGAGAACGAATCCATGTACACCCAATTTGTTGACTGTCCTAGGCGCTCTAGAGGGAGAGCTATTACTAGGGGACCCGACCCTCTCATGATCGGCAAGATTATTCAGGACGATCCAGAGATCGCCGAAGTCCAAGTCCATGGGATAGAGCCCGACGCAGGACTCGGTCAGGATCAGTTGAAAGTCGCCCGCGGTCTAGGCACCGTGATGAAGCTCGACACTTGAAAGAACAAGTCAGGATTCATGAGAAGGCATTGGATCTTGAGAGGAACAAATTAGATAGCCTTTACCGAGCAAGAGCCACCATCAAATATGGGAGGAGTATGGATCCTTTGTCCAATTCAATCAGGAAGGAAGTCTTACCTTTGGGTCGAGTAGTGCCAGGAAGTTCCGAATGATACGAGGGGGACTCCTGCCCGATTGATCACATGATCAGGTTTGAAGCTTCTCTCGACGGGATGGGGATAATGGACAATGTCCGAGCACAATATTCCCTGGCACCTTTCATGGACATGCCATGACTTGGTGGAAGAGTCTTCGATCGGGTTCCATCTTGTCGTGTGATCACTATTGGCCGATTTCAACATTCGATTTGAGAATTTCAAGGAAACTGTTCGCCCCTCTAGTTTTTTTTAATAAATTGAACTTTGTATTAAGAGAAAAATGAAAATAGAGTACTACAAGAAAAGTAAAGAAGACTCTCAATCCGGGTAGTCAAGAGAGAAAATAAATGTAAAAGCGAAAG
>JAYMSP010002153.1:0-25955 GCA_036897095.1 Plantago elongata
TGGACGGATAAGGACGGAGCTAAACTTGGGCAAATTAGTAGTCAACGGGATTGATGTCCCGACGGGACAGGGAGTCGTCGCCATAGATCGGAGGCGTAGGGCCGCCGACAGGTGTTTTATGGAAATTAGGGTTTTTTTTCCCCGTGTTGGTCAAGGTTCTCTGGTTTTTACTTTGGTTGATTATATGGAAAATACATATGATGGACTAGATGTTATTGATGATCAAGCTGTGAGGATGATGTTTGAGAGAAACAACATTAACAAAGAAATTGACTTACATGCTACTCTTGAATATGTGCAACCTTTAGCTATTGACACAACATATACTAAACTGAATGGTGATGTTGATGTTGAGTATGCCCCCTCTCCAAATGTCTAAAATGAACCACCTGCTAGGAGAAGGTTTTATAGGAAAAGGAGGTGTAAGCCATATAAACCTCCTCCCCCTCCTCCTCCTCAATCAAGTGATGTGATTGAGTTAAGTGATGATGATGAAATCCCACCTCCCCCTCTTAGTCAGGCAACACAAACTACACCACATAGTCCACATATTCATGTCCAAACTGAAGAAGTTTTACAAACTACACCACCTTGTACTAAGACTGATAACACACAAACAACCCCAAGTCCCTATATTCCTAGACAAGTTGATCCTACTCCTATTAAGTCTGTTAGTAGGAATTATTTTTTTGATGATGAGGAGTTTGATAATTTGTTGGAAGATATCTTCACACAGAATAATTCCAAAACACAAGGTGAAACTGGTGAATCAAGTAAGAAAGATGGTGGTGAAGAAGAGGTGTTAGTGGAAGATTGGGTTGATGATGAAGATGTTATTGATGCAGAACGAAGGAGGTTGAAAGGTAAAATGGTGGAACATATGAGTGAGAGTGATGATAGTGATGATGAGACCTATCATAATGGTTTCAGTGAGGAAGACTATAGTGAGACTACAGTAGAGGGAGAAGAAATAAGGCAAGATGATGGTGTGGCAAGGGAAGAGAGTGATGAGGATAGACAATTGTTTGAATGGGAAAATGATGCACCCCAGTTTCACTATGAGTATGACAGTGAAGATGAGCAAATTGGTTTCACTAGGATTGTGCCTGATGAGGATGATGATGAGGAGCAAGCCCCTAAAACGGACACTGCAATGAGAATGAAAATGCACAAGAGAATGTGCAAGTTGAGACTGAAAATGCGCAAGAGAATGTGCATCTCCAAACTGAAGAAGATGATGACAGTGATGTGAACTATGATCCAAGTGATGAGGAGGGTGAAATGAGTGACCTAGACTGGGTAGGTGATGAGTTCCAAGTCAATTTTCAGGACTGGGACCAAGAATTTAAGGAAGGGGGTGTATTTGACTCAATCAAAGAACTGAGAATGAGAGTGAAGGAGTATTGTTTGAATGTAGGGTTTCATCTAAATAGGATAAATAATGATAGGAACAGATACACAGTGTCATGTGTGGGGTGGGGGGGGGGGGGGGGGGGGGAGGATGCCAATGGAGACTCCATGCAGATATCCATCAAGTTTAGTTCTTATTCATTCCATACTTGAGTTAATTATATCTGCAGTTAATTACTTACATTGATATTTCAATCTGCAGGTGTTCTTGATAATTATATTACAATGGAGTTATATAATTATATTTGGGTGTCATACAAACTTGGAGTTGTTGTTCCTTACATGAGAGTGTTTAGGGAAAAACAAAAGTCAATGGAAATAATTGGAGGAAATCCTGAAGAGGCTTTCAGACTGTCACCTAATTAAATACATGGAGATGCTACTTAGAACAAATTCAGGTTCTACTGTGGAGATGACAGTTAAACCTTCCATAGATAGACCCCCTTTGTGTCAAAGATTCTTTTGTGGGTTGGAAGGTTTGAAAAGAGGATTCTTGAATGGATGCTCACCCTTCCTATTTTTTATGGTTGTCATCTCAAAGGAAGATATGGTGGAATGCTATTAAGTGCAGTTGGCACTAATGCAAACTGTGGGATCTTCCCAGTTGCTTGGGCCATAGTTGAGTCTGAATGCAAGTTGTCTTGGGGATTTTCATCCAATGTCTTGAAAACTTCATAGGTCCATGGAATGTTGAGAAACATTGGCATTTCATGGCAGATAGACAGAAGGTAATTGTTTCACTTCTTCAAATTATTTCTTGCATTACTTCATACATGAATCATAATATTCCATGTTTGATTCATGTTAAGGGATTGGTACCTGTGATTGAGGAGCTTGCACCAACTGTTGTCAATAGAAAATGTGCAAAGCACATCTATGACAATTTCAAGACTCATTGGAGAAGTGTTATCTAAGGAAGTATTTTTTGACAAGCTTCAACTGCATACACCAACTATGAATTCAACAAAGCAATGGCCAAGATAAGAACTGCTAGCCAACCAGCACATGACTACCTCATGAACATACCACTTGGATTTTGGGCAAGACATGTACAAGACCCAACTCCTAAGATTGAACATTGTACGAATAATCTCAGTGAAAGCTTCAATTCATGGGTTGCACCTGTTAGAGTGTTCTCTCTACTCAATATCATGGAGGTATTATCTATACTGTGGTTAATTTTAGAAGTCTTGTATCACTTTGTTTCAAGTACTGGTTCACTGTGTTTGTAGGGTTTGAGGACTCAAGTGATGCAAAGAATTACTGTGAGAAGGAAGAAAGGAATATCATGCACTTCTGTGGTGATGCCAAGAGTTCTGAAGAAGTTGAATGAATCTCATGATCAATCAAGAAGATGCGGATTGGTTTCTGAGGCTAGGAATGTGTATGAAGTGGAGGACTACACTCACAGATTTATTGTTATTATTGAGACCAGAACATGTGATTGTAGGAGGTGGGACATGAGTGTCATCCCTTGTAGGCATGCCTGGACTGCTATAAACCACAACAGAGATGCTGGAGAGAATTACTTAAGTGACAATCATACTAAGGCAACATATGTGAGGGCTTATGATATGATGATTCGGCCTGTGTCTCAGTATAAGTTTTGGCCTCCTGATTTGACCCAAGATGAGTGTTCACCTCCTGATGTGCTTAGACCACCTGACAGGCCTGCAGTCACAAGGATTAGACATCCAAGTGAAGGTCAAAGAAAGTCTAAGGTTGCAGTACACAGGACAAGGAGGCCTCCAAAGTGTAAGTGATTGGCTCAACTCTTTCTCATAGTTGTTTTAATGATTGTACTTGGTTGTTATTAGAATGTTTGTGATTGAAATTGTAGAGTTTGTTGTATTGAATAGGCTGCAAATGCAAATGGAGGAAGAAAAAAGAACTAGGGAAGAACCTGTTGAGGAAGGGACTAACATCAGAGGCAGGGGAAGAGGTAGAGGTAGAGGTAGAGGAACTGGAACTGGCAGTGGAAGTAGAACTGGAAGGGGAAGTGGAATTGGCAATGGCAGGGGAATTGGCAATGGAACTGGTACTAGGAGGGGAAGATGATTAGGAGTCTGGTTTGACCTTTAGATTTATGGTAGTTTGTCCCTTATTTTTGGTGGATTATGTTGGTTAAATTATGTAGTTTTGATGGATTATGGCTTGCTGATTATGCCACATTTTGATCATAGTTTATGGCACATTTTGTTTCATGCTATTGAATCTGAACTTGTATTGAAACATATGGTGAAATTTTTTTCAATACATATTACTTCTTCTACTACATCCAACTTCTACTACATTTATTACTTCATCTACTTGAATGCATAACTTATTTGCAAAAGCATGTATATAGCCAACAAAATCAGGTTTAGGCATATGAGTTGCCTAATTCTCAAGTATTTGTCTTCTTGAGTATCCATTGTAGTTGTACATCTCTTCTTTTGTTTCTGTTTCACCATTCCATCATATTCACTTCTAGTTTGAACACTTTTGCATATTTTGGAGCCTTGAAGTATGCTCATGCGATGGAATAAATTCAGATAGCAATTTGACTTGCATGATATCTTTTGTCCTTCTTGAACATTTTCTTCAACAAGTCACCATTCAGACCACCCATGTGTTGGACATTTCCAATAGAATCTTCCTTCATGCGTTTCACACCTTCTAACGGATAGAACAGTTCACTTGCGACAGTTCGAATTACTATAAATTGGGCGAATTTCACCCATGTTTTGCATTGTTGGTTGAGAGAAGATAAGCTAGTACAATGGACTGATTTGGGGCTTCTATTTGCCCAAAATAACTACCCCAACGACTACTTTTTTTTTGAAAATAACAGCTACATTTTAATAACATTTGACTACTTGTTGCTAAATAATCAATTACATATAGGTCCACACGTGCCCCGCACGTGTGACGCAAGGTAAGGCTGTTTGGCTGGAAATAAAATCTAAAATTTGAGCAGGGGTAATTAGGCCTTTTCCAGGTTTTAATTCCCGAAAAGTCAAGTTCGAGGATCTCTATGTAATTTATTTTTATCCAAAAGGACTTCAATGTAATTGTTGAACTAACTAGTACCCAAGTGTAATTAGAACATCTAAGAAGGGGTCTATATGTAATGCAGCCTTAAAATTGTTACATAGTTTTAGTTAATAAAAGAAGTTACAATAATTGATGAAATTTTATTTTTTGAATCAGCTAAATTTTTTATTAATAACAATGCGAGCACAGGGAATGCTCATAAAGGAACAATTATGCTGAGAAGGACAAAACAACCAGATCATGTCAACCATGTCACGTACACAAATCTAAACCCAAACTAGGTGTTGTCCAAAATTACTAAGAAAAGAGTCCAAATCGAGATCACGCTCCGGGATCAGAAAAGTCCATCAATGACAACAACAGACAACCCCCACAACTCCATCCGACAAATAATAAGCCATCATGATAATGTGAGAAACACACGGGTCCATAGCCAAAAACAAAATAATCTCAAAGTATTTAAGATTAAATCTCCATTGTTTAATCCCTCGAGCCCCTCAAGATATTGAAAACTATATCACAATGGTCTAGTTACTTTCGTTAAGGTTGCGAGACTCATTAGAGCATACAAGATACTCCTCTCAATCGTGATAAAAAGATCCAACGGCTATACTAGTGACCTCTGTCCACCCTATCCGCGCCCTACAACAAGTGCAAGACATTTAAGGACTAGTCATGAACTGACTTTCAATCACGCTATTAGCAAGACCTCTCCACCCTAGGCTCAGACATAACTAGTGATAATCAATTTAAGATGTTTTCACTTATCATATGGAAAGGCTCTTGTGCTCATTTTAATTAATTCACTCCACCTATGCTTTTAAGTATTAAGTGGTAAGTAATTTAAGAAATCACCGCTAAAATTAAAATAGTTGATAAAATATAAAGCTGGTTAGATGTGTGCTTTAATGTCAAAATGTTTAAGTCTGTATATATATCAAAAGGTTACTATTAATTGAAAACAAAATTTTAGTACTTTATAAAAGTATGGAATGAGATAAAAATTAAAATGCATAAAGTTTGAGTATAGAATAAATTAACAGTTTGTTTTATTTATGTTATGTTTGTCAACAACTGCGATAACGACCAGGGGGTCGCCAGCACAGCGGTATGTCTGTGGAGGTCGGTTTTGAATGGACACGTGTCTGTAGCAGCCTCCAATCACTTCAACTCTGAGCATGTAGATATTTTCTATAGGTCTACAAAATTAATTAATTCACTGATCAGTTCATCTTTTCATTCACTACAAGTGTCCCACCCCCACCATGTAGCTACTATTTTGCATATGATCAATATTTTGAGATATACGCACTCAATTCCGATTTTAATTATTTACGAATTTAAATATAAATTTTAATAAAATATTAAATAAACTAGAAAAATATTAATAAAGTAATAAATAAATTAAATTTTGGATAAGAAATGACGTTTCACCTCGAATTAATAGGTCGGAGTTTGAGTTATCCTTTAGTCGTTTAACAAAAAAACTTGAAATTGCGACGTCACAACTAAAATGTCAAAAATTAAATTCGGAATGAACAGAGTATTAAAACAGTAGTTATTTTCAACCTGATTTTTGAACCCAAAGAACACCAAAACCTCTTGTTAAGCGATATACATCAACCGACATTCTTTACGTTCAATTCACAACTTAATTTTTTAGCAGTAATTGAATTATAGTTCATCTTATAAATTTTATAGTTGGTATATAATTGTAAATTAAATATGTTAGCAAAATAGCATTTCTAATAATTAATATATCTTTAAATATTGAAGGTGAATAAAATTCCCAACACTACAGTGATCAATAAAAGGATTATTACGAACATTATGATAGTTGTCAGAAGCAATAGAATTTCTTCAATACCATCCGTTTTTTGGCATTGATAAATCGACACAGGAACCACAAAACTGGTTATGAAATATTGTGGTAACAATTTTTAAATTATAAATAGGTACATTCTTTCAAATCCCTCTATGATATTGATCTCTCCGAGGATTTAATATTTTTTTATGACTAAATTTATATAAATTTTTTATACTAAATTTCGTCATTTGTTTTTTATTTTTTATTTTTTTTTGAATAAAGCCGGGAAAGATATTTGGAGTAAAATTAGAGGAGGTTTAGCAGACACTTGGAGTAAAAGCAAGGAAAGAAGAAGAAAAAAGAAAAGTAAAAAGCGTGTGGGACCCAAATGCAGCATGAGTAGACCAATCCTGATCCTTCTCTACGCAAAATCAAATCTTTTTCTGCCCCCTTATAAACCCATCTCATCTACTCCAACTCCTCTTCCTTCTTCACAACTATCACTAATTTGATCTCCTCTGTTTTCTTCATCTCCTCTGTCCCAATTCTTTACACTCACACTTTCACACATTGGATTTCAAATCCTTCTTCATTAGCCGCTCGCTCTCTTACTCAAATCATCCAAAACATTTATCTTGGTGGATACCTCTATATATGAATTCTTCAAACAATTTAGCTTCATTCATCAACTCCCGGTAGATTTTAGCATCTGGGTTTTTCAGATTTTATCTTTGTATTTCTCGATCCACCGATACGACTCGATTTTTATACTTAAGAGAGCGAGCGGCTCGGTTTTTGTTCATAAATGGATTCTGATAGGAACAAAGGAAAATCTTCAAGAAGAGTTCCAGAAACTCAAATGGATTGGGGCAGGGATGAATCACACTCACAGCAATGGAATCCTTCTCTTTTTAATGAAGGTTTCATCTCAACCAGACCTCACAAAAAGGTCAAAAGCCCTGAGCACCATTTCAACCCTTCTCCTTCTTCTTCTTCATCTTCTTCTTCATTTCCTACCCAAACATCTACAATGGCGCCTTTCCAATCTTCGCGTCATGTATTCCCTTTCGCCTTCGAAAACCCACCTTATTCACTCCAAAACCCACCCCAAACTACTCCGAATCCAATCCCATTCTATCCGCCTAACCAACAAATGATCTCCTTCGTGCCGCAGAACCTTAACGAGCAGCAAGGTTTTGCGTTCCCCCCGTATTTTTTAGGGGATGGATCGTCGTCGTCGCCGCAAGCTCTTCAGCATCAGCAGCATCAGTTGTTGCAGTACTGGAGTGGTGCACTGAATTTAAGTCCGAGAGGAAGAATGATGATGCTTAACCGATTGGGCCAAAGCGGAAACAACAATGCATTGTTTAGGCCGCCTACCGTTCCTATATCTCCCACGAAACTGTACCGGGGAGTCAGGCAGAGGCATTGGGGCAAATGGGTGGCTGAGATTCGCCTCCCCAAGAACCGGACTCGTCTCTGGCTCGGTACGTTCGATACTGCCGAGGATGCTGCCATGGCGTATGACCGTGAGGCGTTCAAGTTGAGAGGAGAAAACGCTCGGTTGAATTTCCCCGAACTCTTTCTCGGTAAAGATAAACCAGTCGAAACGAAAGCAGACGAAACGAGGCCTAATTCTCCTGATCAAAGTGATGCCATATATCAGATTCCAGACCACGAATTGCCACAGAATCCAGAGGAGAGTTCGGTATCGGAAATCGTGGACGATACACAAGGCAATGTGGGTAAGGAAGATGATCAGGCGGTTGTTTCGCAGTCTTCGGAATTAGTTTGGGGAGAAATGGGCGAGTCTTGGTTCAATACCATACCAGCAGGTTGGGGACCAGGTAGCCCAGTTTGGGATGATTTTGACTCAAACAATAATCTTTTGATGCCTTCTGATCTTCCTTTCAGCAGTCTTCATCAGGACCAATCAATTTACAATATCAATTTTGATCATCTCAACCAGCAAGGAAGTAAGGGCTCATCATCGGCTTCATCTTGATCGGTTGCACGATTTTTTAGTAGCAACCTTTCGAGTATTGTCCGTGCATTGATTTCTCATTCATCTGCAGAAGGCTGAGTATTTTAGGCCTTCTGTAGGAGATTTTTTTAAAAAGCTTCATGTCTCATATAGCTAGTTGATGTAGTGTTGTTGCATTAGATTCAGTTTGAGCATGGAAAGGAGACGGTTTTGTGATCTCCTTTGTGTGTCAAATCCATAGCTAGGATCTGTCTATTTTCATGATCTCAGAAAGGATTGGCTGAAGTTTGTGTACATGTTTGTTGCATTTTGTAGCTATGTCTGGATTTGCTTATTGTTATTGTTACAATTTACATCGTACAATTCTTCTGTTTCTGTCATATTAACATAGTATTCCACATTTTCACTTGTATCTAATAAGTTGTAGGAGCGGAATGAGAATTAAAATTTAAATGTAAAAATATAATTTTAAGAGTTTATATAGAAAAGTTGTGTTGGAGAATTAGTTTATTGAGAAACCATTTTTACATATTAAACCAAAGCCATAAAATATTGAACTTAACTTAAAAGTTAAAATGTTAATGAGAATTAAAATTTAAATGCGAAAATATAATTTTAAGAGTTTAAATAGAAAAGTTGGGTTGGAGAATTAGTTTATTGAGAAACCATTTTTACATATTAAACCAAAGTCATAAAATATTGAACTTAACTTAAAAGTTAAAATGTTAAGAGGACATAGCTTTGAGCAAATTTTATATGCCATTTATCCTTTGTTTTGATATATTTTATAGTTGATCATGTAGTGGGTTGCGCAAGCTACATGATAATGTAATACATGGACAAAAATTAATTTTAGGTGTGAATAAAAGTTGACTCGATTTAGTAAAATACATATTGAAAATATGAATATTATTTCCATATTACTACTCCAATTGTAATATTTGTTTTATTAATTTTCGGAATTAATATGAGTTAAAATTGTAACATTGTTCAACGTTTAATCTCCATTAAAAGATTAATGTAAGTGTTGTTATATTGTTTCTTATTTTTGTTTGAATATGTAGAGATGATTTGTACCATATATTAGTTATATTAAAGGGCTAATTGGGATAGCATTTAAATGTCCCCATTTGACACGATGAACAGTGATTTGGCCTAAAATACACTTTAAATACCCCCATTTCAATTTCATTTCAAACACAATTTCACAAAAATGCCCATTCAAATGCCATGTCAATCAGCCCCATATACTTTGATGATATTTTACGTGGGGAAAAAATTATCCGGGGAACTATGTTGAAAATTTAGAAAGGCCTACTGCCATGTGTATCTATTTCTCCGCCCAGATGAGGGATCCTGGAAAGTGTGATTTTTGTCTTGACTAATGACTGTTATTTGGCACATATGTCAAAATTGTACAACTTAGCCATGCAAATCACGTTTTGTAGGTATTATGTTGTTGGAGAATCATGTATTCTTGTCAATCATAGACATTCTTTCTTAGCGCTGGAACAATGTCCATAATGATTGTGCATTAGAACGAAATATTCACTCAGTCCTTGTGATTGAATGTTAACGCCTCTTTTATATTTTTAATAAGTAAATATTTAATGATAATACAATTTTGTTTGAAAATACAACTATAATATTGTACGAGCAATTCGTGCTAAAAATTAAAAGTTAAAAATTGAAAATGATATCGAATTGAACTAAACTGAAAGGAACCAAACTGAATTGAACTGAAGTGGTATAAATTATAATTAAGCATAACTGAACTGGATTGAAATAAATTGAATAGAACTGAAGTTAAGTGATTTAATTTGAAGAGAACATAGCATTTATACATATAAGAAAGCTCCGATCTCTTCAACTGAAAATAGCTTCAGTTCATTTTAGTTCCGTTCAGTTCAGCTTTGCTTAATCATAATATATATTTCACTCTATTTTAGTTTAGTTTAATTTAATTTAACTCAGTTTAGTAAATTTTAGATAAAGAAAACAGAATCTTATGGTATAAAAAAAAAGCTTGAACTCTGGCAAGTTTTTAGTTCCTCTTTGTTTCTAGAGGTAAGAGCATACACAATTGGAAAAAAGCTCTTTACTATTGGACAGTAAATAATAAGAACATAGTGCAATACTCGATTAAGTTTTAAATCCCACCTTTTGTCTCGTTTACCCACGGATTCCTGGAACAAAATAAATCATAACCTCATCATACCAACAAAATTAAGAATTGTAAACGCATCACTCAATTAATATTCTGAAACAATTTGAGCCAATAATTAAAACAGTGTTAAAATTAATATTTCAAATGGGTTTATAATACAGTAAATGGGAATGATATGTGATGGTATATGATAGTAACACGAGTTCCTCTCATTTTTCCAAGACAATTTAAAGGTTTCTATCTTATAGGATTACTTTGTCTTAACGATAATTAATCATAATTAATTTCCAAATCACTGTCATTAATCATAACTTATAGAATCGGCAACAAACTGTGGAATATAGGCTGCAACAATTATAATGAAGAGGAGGAAAAAACTTAGTCAAAGAATAAAACAAAAGATCAATTTCGCATGCATTGAAAATTTATTTATTTGTGGTAATGTTTAGAAAAAATAGTAATTAAAAATTGAAAGGGTGTGCCAGTAGGTGGGGTCATTAACCGGCCCATGAGATCATCATCTGAATATCTTAATTGGGACGTCAAGACATCTAAACAGCATGATTAAGATTATGATATGGTTAAATATATAGTGATCAACAATATTTAAAAGAGGTTAAGATAAAATATCTAGAAAAGCTATATTATACAAGTTATTGAGCAGTATTTGTTGGATTAGACCTAATCATGTCCAACCAACCTTTTATGTCATGGGGGTGGCTACCACTAAGTTCATATGTTTAAAAATATGCACATGATTATATTAATTAATTAATGGTAGAGGCAGGTCAACAATTTTTATATCAAGACTAATGGGTCAACATTAAAATATCGATCGATCAACAAGAACCTAGGATAAATGCTATTAAAGCACCAGTCCGATACTAAGTATATTCCCATTTTTATAAAAAGTATAATACTAGCTCAATTGATGCTTTAAACCTAATTTTCCTCCTGCTTAGAGTAAGTTATACCAACAGCTAAATCTTGAAAATATCTGATTTTTTAAATAGTAAAAATATCATATTAATCAAATACAAGCATTTAACATGCTCATGTAAATTATATCCAGTTTAATGTGTGGACTTTAATGTCGTATTCCTCGACCCATTGAGGCTTAAGAGGCAGACTCTAACACTTTCTTGATTTGATACATCTAAAATTTTTATAAAAGGAACTATTTCGCGATCATTATGTCATTTATTTTTGCTAGCTAGGTTGTCCTTTCACATACTTTGACCGTAAATTACTCTAACATTACCCACAAAACAACCACCATAAAATTTTATCATAAAAAGATGACATTATGCTGCCTAAGTGATGAATCGACAACGTTAACATCCAACCGATAGCAAACCAGCTAGTGGATGTAAGTCATGTAACTAGTTACACAAATAACCTATAGCAGTAACATAATCATTTACTAAAATTATTATTGAAACCAAAGAAAACAAGATAATAATATTCTTGGTTGACATAGCTTCTTCTCCAATGTTCTAGGAATGAGTTCCTTAGTATAGAAACTGTTGTGATGATTCCCAATTGGCACTATATATAATATTATCATCACAATTATAATGATAATGAAGTGAAAATGAAGAAGTGCACTTGAACGTAGTTGTGACATAACATAGTTCTACTGCTAGAAACTTGTACACCTATGATTGAACAAGAAGGCATTTAAGCCAATATAGATATTTTGGTGAGAGTGACTCGTCGAACTCGAATATGGAGTAAGAGTAGGACAAATAAAATAAAATTGCACAACTTTATATCTATCCGAAAACCGACCATGAGATTGGTTGGCTTTTCTTTTTCAAATCTATTTGACTTTCGGCCATGTTCGGATTATCAATACAATAAATACATACAATTCAGCTCAAACAAAGACTAAATGCCGCCACTCCATTATTGTTATCACCTTCATTACAATACATTACGTGCCTTTTTTCTATCACAAGCCGTACAGTTAAATGGCCCCCTCTTTTCATATCCATCCAATTGATATTTTATCAAATTTCTCTAGTGCTATTGCCTATCAGTTTGAAAGACAAAATTAAGATTTAAAGAATGCAGTACCTACCAAAATTTCAATTAAATAAAAAAAATGGTTGAAAAGAATTAACAAGTTTTATGTATGCATAGTGATATGAATTGTAAAAATAAAAATAAAAAGAACACGTATTTTGTCCTACAGTACAAGAAGACTGATTGTTTCATATCAGAAAACCTTAAATCATGACGAACCAAGCACTGGCTGCAATCCTAAAGGGCACCGCGAGGCCAGTTGCTCAGACAGTTAATGGACAATGGTTAAGAGGAGGATAAAAGGGCTTCCTATAAATAGTAGGCTGGGCTCCTCCATTCCAGATACATGAATGTTAAAAGCTACTTTTACATATTATAAATAATATATATATTATACTAATTTATAAAATAATTTAATAATCTAAAAGAATTACTTTTTTCCATAAAAACTATCAAAATAAATTTATCGAATTAGATCATCATCCGAACGAAAGAAAACACGAAGAAATTGAAGAACATGATGATTGAAAAAATCGAAGAACTCAAAATCGAACTCAAACCAACACCACCGGAGCTCCGGTGATCGGAGCCGTTCCGATCACCGGAGCATGAACAAATCCGTGTCGAAGCTGTCAGGCTCTGCCCAGATCTGGGCAGAGCTCGGAGTTGCAAGGTCCAACCAGATCGGAGCTTGCACTGCTCCAAATAGTAGCTGTGCAAAGCTCTAATCGGAGTGAAAACTCAAATCTGCCAGGATCGTGTCCTGGTCAGGATCGAATTTGACCAGGACCAGGTCCTGGTCAGAAGCGGATCAGACCAGGACACGGTCCTTGTTAATTCTGGTTTTAATTTTATTTTTTTTAATTTTTTAAAAATTATTTATGTAAAGTTAGTTAATTTAATTATACTAAAAAATTAAACAAATATTATTGACTATGAATATGAATTAGAACAATATAAATATCTCAAATTCATCATTATTTGTAAAGTATGGCTAATGATTTTATAATATTGATTTTCGTTACGTTATAGTATCGTAATGTATATACGTTCATATATTTTCGAAGATGTGATAATTTGATAAATTTTACAAAAAATAAGACTAATTCTATGTTTATATAATTTATTGGATCTTTTATAATATATAAAAATATATTCTACATTTAGTAAAAACGATCGTGTGTTTAACAATGTACCATCTTACTATATTTTAACTAACATAACTCCTATCTTTGAGTCATCTTAATGTGTGATTACATCCGTTTAAAAGAAGATATCTAGAAGTGGGATCAATTTGTTATTTTATCACATTTATTTATCAACCTCACTTCAACATATTTAACATAGGCCGAATCAACTCAACTCAAGTTCAGAGTGCGGTCCATGGCAGTTGAAAGATTTTTAAGGGCCGACCGCGTATAGCTAAAAAAACTAAGGTGGTAAAATTTTACATTATTACATGTTTTAATTTTATTTGTATTTTTATGTACAGTACTATCTTCTAAAAAAAGAAGTAGGGACTGATTGAGATAGCATTTAAATGTCTCCATTTGGCTCGATGAACAGTAATTTGGCCTAAAATACACTTCAAATACCCTCATTTCAATTCCATTCCAAACACAATTTAACAAAAACCCCCATTCAAATGCTATTTCAATCAGTCCCGTATTGATTCGTCAAGATCTCTTGGGAACCAACTTGTTCTTTCTACCGATGGAGGTCCAATTCGTAAAATACTTGACGTACAATACTTTCGGTCCATCATTTCATTACTCTCATTGTGCAATTGACTTCATTTGCATGCACTTGATTCATAGCACTCCAAAGAAGTGATCATAAAATGAACATCATCAACATGCCAATACGTACGTACATAAAATTTACAAGAGTTAGAAGTTCCTTTTAATGTATGCGTAAAATTCTTCCATACGCAGCCTCTATGAGATTCTATAGTTCCAATAACCTACATGACTTGGATTAAGTGTTTAAGGGACCGATTGGAAAACGATTTGAATTAAAAAATGTCCATTCATATACAAAACATTATATTTGAATGGACATCTTTCAATTTAAATCGATTCTTAATCAGTCACTAAGTGTTTTTGGAACTCATATCATAAATATTGTAAATCATTCTTAGATACGTAGTCTATAATTTACTCATATGTCCGTGAGTCCCTCTATATAATAGCTAAACTGCTGACAAACCGTGTCATGGGTTTCATGACAGACAGATCATGCTTGTGAGTTGTGATGATACTAGATGAGTGTAATCATTATGAAGTGTTTTTATTGCATATTCGCGTATCTGACTGTATTTCCCAACAACTTCCCAATGATTTGTATATAGTACATCACTCAATAAGCCAGTTACACTTAATAATTTGACACAAAATCTCCCCAAGTAACCATCTTTAGTTAATTTAACTAAAAACAGAATCAATTTGTACTTTGTCATTAAATATATATATATTATTTTATCACGGATCCGAATTAATATCGTTTTTCACAAATTCTTACACAGGTACTATCGCAATTTAATATCATAACCTTTTAAGTTGAGATCGTAGGGGTTTCGTCTGAAATCATAACTTTTTTGTGTTGACATCATTGTTTTTGTTGAGATCATAATGTTTGGTTTGATATTATAAGAGTTAATATCATAATTTTTTAGTATGAGATTATAGTGATTTGTTTTGATATCATAGCGCTTTTAATTGAGATCATAGTTTGTTTTAGTTGATACATAAGGTGTTTTTAGTTGAGATCATAGTGTGATTTTAATTGATATTATAGTTTTTTGAGTTGATAACATAATTCTTTAGTCTAAGATCATAGTATTTTGTGTTGACATCATACTATTTTTAGTAGAGATCGTAGTATGTTTTAGTCTGATGTTTATTTTTAGTCGAGATAATAATGTTTGGTACGATATCATAGTCGTTTGAGTTGATGTCATAGTTTTATTTTTAGTTTGATATCATAGTCGTTTGAGTTGATATCATAGTCTGATTTAGTTTATAACATAGTGTGTTTTAGTTAAGATCATAGTGATATCATAGTTTTTTGAGTTGGTGACATAATTCTTTAGTCTAAGATCATAGTGTGATTTTAGTTGATATCATAGTTTTTTGAGTTGGTAACATAATTCTTTAGTCTAAGATCATAGTGGTTTTTTTTTACATCATACTATTTTATATTGAAATCATAATCTGTTTTAGTCGGATAACATAGTATGCTTTTAGTTAAGATCATAGTGTTTGGTTTGATATCATAGTCATTTGAGTTGATATCATATATAGTGTTTTAGTCTGAGATCATAATATTTTTAGTTCAAATTATAGTGTTTTTGTTTTGATATTATAGATCACTCACAACATATAAAACTACGTAAAAAAACAAGATTTTATTCAAGATGGAATATATACCATTCAATTATATGTTGTACTACTATTCATACATATGTAAAAAGAAAACGCTATCAACTTCATGTCATCATTTGTTTTGTTCATCGTTGAATTTGACTAAACATACATTATTCTTCTTGGTTAATGCTCTTGCCTCCCTTTTCTTTATTTATTTCATCAACTTCTTTGCCGCATAACTTACTCAACACATTAAAAATTGTTCTGAATTTGTTATTTGAATAACTCCTCATCATCATTCTCCTCCTCAAGTTGAAGGATTTTGTATCCTTATGCATACAAAAATAACAATGAACAATTATTTCATGACAAACATTATAGATATTGTTGAAATCATATGACATACTGGTGGGAAGATAGTACATATACGTAACAATATAAAAAATACAGTAAAACACTAAGATTATACATAATATTATCAAAAACAGAGCATATAACGACTATAAAGTTTTGAATGAAAACATATCATATTTCAGAGAACATAAGTAATATTCTTGAGAAGATATATCATATATAGGAAAGAATATAGAAACGATGTACACCTTTTTTTTTTCCAGATTTAACTCGATTTAAAAACCGTTAAATCCTTATTGAAGCATGAATATATCATGTGAATGCATAAACATCAATAAAATTAATAAACATTAACTTCAAAGTTAACATTTTAGATATTATTGAGAATATAGGATATATAGTTGAGATGATAGTACATATACGTGAGAACATAGAAAAATACAGTAGAAAATATAATGCAAAATAATGTGTAGAAAAACATAGCACAAAACGACTGTCAAGTTTTGAATGAAAACATATGTATTATTTTTGAGAACATTAATAATATTCTTGAGAACATAGTATATACAGAAATGATTTTTTACTTCCAGATTTGAGTTTATATATGAACGTAAACAACAATCAACTATCGGTGTAACAGAAGAACAATGAACATTAACAACAATCAACTATCAACAAAAAACAATGAAAATAGTTAAAAATTAGAGGAACCTAGATTTCGATCTCGTTTTTTAACAGAATTCGACAATGTATGTAATTAGTTGAATGTTTCTACACATAGATCGGCAATTTTTAATCATAAAGCACCTTATTATCAATGTTGATGGACTTTATTTGGTAAAGAGATTTTTAGAGAGAGAAAGTTGAGTTGGTGATTTTTGTGAGAATGTAACTTATAATGACAATGATTCGGGTTATATCGTTATATACGAATCCATTTTGGTATCTTCACCTTGTTGGCCCTTGAATAGATTTTAATAACCTCTTTTTGTTTAGAATTAGTTTGTTATATAGAAATTTATATTTCTATGTCTCTAATTAAGTAGGGCCTATTTAAGTATTATTTCTTAGAAAACTCACTTATAATTTAATCCTTTAATCAATCAACTAATGTGTTATATAACATTTGAACAGAGTATTTTCAAGTCTTGATGCACACTACAACATGATTTAGTTCAAACACAAATCCTGAAGACATCTGAAAGACTGAAACAGATATTTCTGACTTGCAATTAGAAAACCGGTTTCTCAGATCTTTTATAGAAGTGCAATTTAAAGACTGAAGCATAGTTCTTAAGCAAATCAACAAATGCATGTGCCTTTCTCTTTATCCAGAACCGCATATGGCAACTGGCATATGTTTGGAACAAAATATCCCCCATTACAACCACAAAACTTCATCCACCAGGAAACACCCAACAACTCTCATCTCCAAACTTTCTGCAATGCCAAACCACATCACCCTCCCAGCTCCATTCAAAGTCCTCAATTCTGAGGTTCATGCATGTTTTTCTAAAAACTTGTGCAGTCTCAAAATGTTCTCAGCTATGAGATGCAGGCATAGAAGAACCTTGCAAAGGCCAAGGTAACAACGGTGCACAGAACTAGTAGGAACTTTAAATTTAAAATTTGGGGTAACTTGAAATTTGAAATTGCAAAGAATTTCAAACATTTTGGAAAGCTGGAAAAAGAAATTGAAAGAGACATGAAGTTAGAATAATAAACATTGGGTTGTGAGGGTATTAGCGAAATGGCAATAGACCAGTCTGAAATTCTGCAAGACACTGGAGATCAATATCTGCCAACAACTTAATAAATAAAGCAGGTAATGATTCTTTACTTTTGGCCCAATGACCGTTTAATTAGCCCAACGCCTCAAAGTATGTACATATAACTTTTATTCTTATATAGTAGTAATACACAAACGAGAATTCGAATTTATATCTTCTCAAGTTTAACCACCACAAACAAAAACATTGACCTCAAACCCGAGGGGTGTGGGTAATGGGTTGTGTACTGTTTACCCCCAGTCCCAGGACTATCAGAAAACCAGAATCACAAACGCATATACTACACTCTCAGACTTGGGCATTTGATGTTCATGGGCAGAAAGGAGCAAATACCATAGAAAGAGATGCATGCACCTGAAAGCTTAAGAGAGGGAATAAGCTGGAAACATAAATCTAAATGGCTAACCTAGTAAATCGAGGAGACTGCCTTGAAAGGTTTTAGAGTGAGAAAAGCCTACCCATGATCAATTCAATGGTGTCAAACTCCAATTCCCATGGGCCCTGTAAAGGTTGCAAAATTTTGCACAAATAAACACCATGACACGACAAGGATGGATAAACCTTTACAACATTGTACCATAGTAACATAACTGAAACAAGGGCATATACCTTCTTTGCAGTCTTCTGGTCTCACCTTGCTACTAGGGTATGGCCAAAGCTAATACTTCTAATGAGTACACACAATAGACTTGCAGTGATTCGAATTCCATCTGAAGGTAGCATCAAGAACTTTTAATCACTTGCAATCAGCATCTAATTAAAGAGGAAACAAGTGACAAAAAAATTCAGGGTAAAGTTATATTTGTTCCTAGTTCCTACTAAGTTATCTGAACCAGTCCCAAACAACGTGAATAATGCATTTTTACTGCCACAGAAATACAAATGCAAGGGACATGTGAATGAAATAGCTAAAGATCAGGAACACATCTGGATAATTAAAGCATGAAAAAGCAAAGGTGCAATCTAGTAAAGCACACTAGCCTTTTATTTTCTGCATAAAATAAATCAAATTGCTAACTGCTGACATATGACTGCCTTGATGTAGAAAAAACAATATCCAAACCCAAAACGGATCATTTGCAAAGATGTGTCAGAATCTCAAGTACAGGAAGAAACAATAGGAAACATTCAACAAGCAGCAAATGAACTAGTAGTACATCAAAAAAGTAATTATACAAAAGAGAGTCAAATTCAGTACCAGTTGAAGAACAACACTACTGATGATAGTATGAACTATAAATGAAAAGAACTAATTCTTCCCGTTCTCAGCAGGTCGCTCTTCTTTCCCAATTGCAACCACAACCTTCTTCAGGATGACTTCTGTTGGCTGATGTGAATTCTCTACAGCTTTGGATATGGCCTGCCACTTTTCACCATGCTTTGGTTCTGCAGCAATACATTTAGTCAAAACATCCTTCTGAGAATCCTCTGTACCGTGCTGGAGTTCAAATTTATAGTACAACGCCCAAAAATCCCCAATATCTGGAGAAAGAATAACAGCCCTGCTAAACCAAGTCCTAGCTTTATCAAACTTCCTGTCATGCCAAAAAATCTTTCCCACAGCTGCAAGGACATGTGGATCATTTCCACACCTTTTGTACGCATCTCTACTATTGGTTTTTTGCTGAGGCCTAGGAACCATATCGATAGAAGCAGCCCAAAGGATGCCACTTTTAGGACATTCCTGCAATGCCTTAGCCATCAAAATATCAGCTTCCTTTTTGTAACCATGACGAGCCTCAGCCCGCACAGCTGCAAGCCAGAGTTCAGGAGTCTGGGGATTTTTCTTTCTGGCCATGGTCAGAACAGCACGGGCTTTGCTTAGTCCATTCACTTTTTCCTCCAAGTTAGATAGTGAGAGCCACAGAGGAATACAATTCGGGCAGTGCTTCAAGGCCACCTCATATGTTTCCTTTGCCTTTTCCAATTTACCAAGTCGTTCCTCCAATTGCCCGAGCATCAACCAGAGCTTGAAAAATGATGGGAAGAGCTTCAGTCCTTCATCCAACAGTCTCCTCTCCTCTTCTTTGTTGCCCAACTCTCTCTCAACAATAGCTGACTTCATCCAGACTCTCTCTGTCCCTCCCCTTTCTCGGGCCTTAGCAAGAAGCATTCTAGCTCTCTCAGGCTCGTGGTTCTCAAACTCTAGCTTGAATGCAGCAAGCCAAATCTCTTCAGAGTTTGGAATTGCAGCATAAGCTTCCTGAAGAATAGCTCGAGCAGCAGGCACATCACCAGCAAGCCACTTCTCTTTGGCACCCATCAGCCATAGAACCTCAGCATGTGGTATGTAAGTAACTGCCTTACGCAGCAGAGCATCCAATGATTCCCTTGTACCATGACTCTTTTCGAGCTGAGCTGCTTTAAGCCAGATGCTCTTCTTAGTCAAGAATACAGTTAACGCATGAGCATAGATTGCTCTTGCTGTCTCGATCGAACCTCTCTTCTTGCAATCTTCAGCGTCAGCAACCCATGTCCTCTTTCTATCTTCTTCTTCCACCTTAATCTCAAGAGTGTTATGAATAATGGCCTGACAAGTTGCAACGGAGCCAGCTCGTTCAGCAGCTTCTGCCTCCTTCATCCACAATTCTCTGTCAATATCCATACCTTCCCTCTGTAGGGCACGAATAGCTCTTTCTATAATCTTCCCTACCATACTAGTGTTCCCATTGGCTTCTTCCAGCTTCGCAGCAGTAATCCATATAGCTGGCTCTTTTGGAAGCTTCTCCCTTGCCTTATTCAGGACCTTCCTAGCATTTTCATAACTCTCCAACCTGGCAAGAGCCAGCCATAATTCTACATGCAGTGGGCAGCACTCTACAGCCCTCTGGAGCAGAGTTTTAGCATCATCCTCATTGGCAAGCTCAACAACTGCTTTCCAAAGTCTCACTGAGTCTGGAATATTCTCAAGGCCTTTTCTCAAAACACGACTCTTATTTACATCATCCAGCTCAAGTTTAGCAGCCTGCATCCACAACTTCACCGAGTTTGGAATAGCCTTGACACCCCTTGCAATCACTGCCTTAGCCTCGCCATGGGGTGCCAACCGACAGGCCTCCAACCACACATCCTCACTCTTGGGACATTCCTCACAACCTTTCTTAATTAACTGCTGGGCAGCCTGCGCTTTCCCTGCCACCTCCTCCAACCTTGCTGCCGCAATCCAACCATGTGGATGCTTCGGATTTGTCTGTGTCACAGACTTAAGCAGTAATCTAGCCTTATTAATATCAGACACCTCAGCATCACTTGTAATCTTCATACTCTTCAAGTCAGTTAAGTAACCCTTAGGATCTACCACCGTCAACCCAGATACAGAATCAGACAACCTATCCAACTTCAGTGACAAAACAGTTCCTCTCCCTTCACCCACTGCTGTCAAATCTGTAACCGGAGTCTGCCCATAAGGAGTTTCAGTCCCACCAGCCGCCCTACTCTTCGGATCCAACGCACTAACATGCTCCTTCTCCTGCCTAGCTTTCTCCAAAAGAGTATCAGGAACCGGAACAAAACTCTCAAACCTCTTCTTCTTATTCCTCAACGAATAATCCCCTATCTCCGGTATACTATCCCAATCATCCGTGGACATGGTATGCAACTTCCTCTTCAAATCAGCAAACTGTTCAGTAATCTTAGGGTTACTCGCCCGATACTTCTCAATCTCCTCCTTCAGCCTAGCTTCCCTCCTATCCTTCCTCCTCGAATCCATCCTCTGATCAATCGCCTCCCAAACCGCATCTGCCTCCTTATCCTCATCATCATACTCAGCAGACGCAAACAACCCCGCATCATTCCCCTCAAACTCATCAAACTTCTGATTCTCATCATACCCTTTTTCCTCCTTATCCTCATCCTCCTCCTCTTCCTCATCACCACCCTGACCTCTCCCCCTCCCAACACCACCAGGCGGTGCCGCAGCCCCAATCGGCTGGGCCGATCGATCCGGTAAGTCGGGGGCAGCTCGGGCAGGACCGATATCGGAACGAGTAGTGAAACCAGTAGCACCACGACCGAGACCAGCGACGTAATTCGCAGGGGGTCTGGAGTTGAGGAACTCTAATCGGGGCTTGGGAGGCACTGGCGCCTGCATACCGCCGAGGAGGAACGGGAGGTTTAGGGTTAGGGTTGAATTGGGGGAAATTCCGAGGTGGGAGAGGTAGATTCGGGCGTTTTCGGGAACGGAGAGGAGAGTGGCAGATAGGTAGAGACGCTGGTGTTGCATAGGAATGAGGTAGTTTCGCTGGATTTGGAGGGTTAGCCATTGGAGAGTGGTGGTGGAAGGGTTGAGATTCAGAGCCAGAGTTTTGTTGTTTGGGAGCTTAACGAACACCATAATTGAATCGATCGATCGGAAAAATACGTAATGAACTGAGTAATGGAGAAGAGAGGCTTACCAGAGCACTGCAAATCAAGCAGAAAGAGAGCCAGGATATAGATATTTGATGGAGGTCTCGATATATGTATACTGTTCCAAAACACAGCTTATCAGTTATGAGCACGAAATTCCCGAAATGAACAAAATGGAATGGAATTTCCCCAATTTGTACTAAAGTCAGCGCCACATACCCATTCTACCATTCGATTTATATGGGCCAAACGGTGTTAACTTAAACTATATAAAGATTGAAATATCCTTAAAATTCATTTTACATGAATATTTTATTATTCTTAATTGTTCACATTATAATATTATGGTTCTTCCATTATTGTTTAAAAAGAAGGCTAATTTCTATTTGGTATGTCCTACACTATCAAACATTAATTATGATTCCATAAATCCTCTGATAAATTTACTAATATCAATGTGATCCTCTGATTCTAACAATAACATCATAAGACATAATTAACATATTAATTAATTATAAAATAAATTATTATTAAAAAAATTATAAACAATTATAATTTTATATACGTTTCACTTTATTATAAAATTGATCCAAACCATTCGTATTTACTCCATATAACTTTTTTTTTCAAAATTACCAACAAAAATTGCAAAGAAGTATCATAAAAATTTAATAAATTTATTACAAATAACAAAAAATTATAAAACATATTGAAAACAAATAAAAACGAATCCAATTTTCATGTTGGCTTCTATAGATACTATGCTTTGGTATTTTTTTTATTTATGGTGGAAAATTAATTCGTAAAAATGAAACGAGGAACCGTCACTTGAGACATAAAAAGGTGTTAGACGACAGACTAAGTAAGTATTTTTTTATATTATTATTATTTTTGAAAAATTATATTTAAAATATTTTTTTTTCTTCCAACATATACTCTTATTTTGACCAAAAAATGAAAAGTACAGATGTATTATTACTAGAATTGATCAGTCGGAAATTGCAAGTTGACATCATGAGTTGAATAGGAGTAGCAAGCTTGTCTAAATTAATGATGATCGATTCTAAAATATTAAAATAAATTTACAAAAGGCAAAAAGAAAAAATGAAAGAAGAATATGATAGGAGTAACAAGCTTGTCTAAATTAATGACGATCAGTTCTAATATATCGAAAACAAATTTCCAAAAGGCGAAAATAAAAAAAATGAAAAAGGAATATGGTAGAAGTTATGTCTAAATTAATGATGATCGATTTTAAGATATTAAAACAAATTTACAAATGAAAAAAAAATGTTAGAAGAATAAGTCCGAAATCTAGAATAAATAAAGCTTGTTCCAAATCTCAATGGGGTCATTTTAGACATTTTAGACATTTTAAAATAAGAAACTAAACAACTCTCATTAAACTCGCGTACAGGAACGCGTTGTTAACTTAAACGGTTGGGGGATTTCACACCGAGTTTAGTATGAATTGGGGGAATTTGGTGCAATTTAGATCATTAGGGGGATTTCGTGCTAGTAACTGCTAATTGGAGGGTGTTTTATGCTTAATACCCGAGTCTTTTGTGGCTTTGTAATTATGTCCGATGTGCAATGCTAACACCGCCCACCGTGGCGGCCTTCGATTTCGGTCGTGACGTGCGGTTGCGGAAACATGCACTGTGGTGACTGATTTGAAATCGGTCGTCGCAGTTTTCTCTTTTTTTAATATTTTTTTATTTAGAAAATCAAATAACGGCTATATTTTTTAAACAGATAAAAAAACGGTAATATTTTGATGAAACAGATAAAATAACGATTATATTTATGAAACAGATAAATTGAGAATCTATAAAAAACATACCCTTCTCTACTATATCCACCACAACTCTTCCTCTTGAAACACACCTTCATCCTCTCAATGACATCCTCTTAACCGACCAACCTCTCATCCTCGTCAGATGAAGATGATAGGCCCGTAGGACCAAGGCGGTGATCGGAAAATGAAGATCGTTCTCTTCGATTGATATGGGATCAACTTTCTCGACGTCCACCGTGGGCAATGTTCAGGAGAGCATGTCGTTTCCGTTTCGTGAAGGAGGCATGGGATAACGGTGTACTGGGGGGTGGAACAACTCTTGTTGGTATTACGCTAAGAACCAAATTAGAGCTTTGCAAAGAGCTAGGCATCTTGAGATATGTGGTATGGAGTAGGTCGTAGAACGACTTGCTTTGTTGCAGTTGTTGTTGTTATCGTTGTTCTTGCTTTGTTGTTGTTATCGTTTTGTTCTCGTTGTTGTCGTTGTTGTCGCTGTTTTATACTATTTGTCGTTGTTGTTTCTGTTTTTGTTTGTACTTCTAATAAAAAGCGAGTGGTGTTGGTACGAAACAAGTTTTTTATTCAGTACGAACGGAATATGATGAAATATTACATAATACGAAAATACAAACAGATTGAACTGAAAGTAGGAAATGAAAGTACTAGAACAATCAAAACATAATTTAAGTAGTCCCCCTCCAGATGTGCTCGATCAAATCCTTCTGTAATGATTGGTGAGTGAGTGTGCATATCACGCCTAGTCTGCATGTATCCTTTAACAGAGTTAATCATTGAAGAGCGTCTCGTGAATCGAATACCGGTGAACAAGTCTTCTTCCACTGAGTTGACGGTGTATTTGTTGAATTCTTTGACATACTTCTCGTATGTTTTGGCCCGGAGATAAGTATGTCTTTCATTCTCAACGATCATGTTATGTAGGCATATACATGTATTCATAATCTTGGACATAAGAGCTTTCGTTTGGCCAACGTTGGGTTGCGGATGATGGCGAAGCGTGGTTGTAGACAACCAAAAGCTCACTCAACATCTTTTCGGACAACCTCTTGCTTGTGTGCAAACTTGGTCTCTTTGTGAGTAACTGGATTTTTGATGGACTTGACTAATGTTGCCCAGGCTGGATAAATCTCATCAAATGTGATGACCGTTCACTTCAAAGTTCACCAGAGGAGCTACACCATTGAGAAAATCATCAAACACCGGTGAACGTGCAACAACAGTGAGAACATTTAATTTACCTGACATTCCGAAGAAAGAGTGCCAAATCCAAGTGTCGTGTGAAGCAACAACTTCTAGAACAAGCGTCGGCTTACCACTTTTGCCTTGGTATTGACCTTTTGATGCCATCGGGCAGTTCTTGCATTCCCAATGCATGCAATCGATCAAGCCAATCCTTCTCGGAAAGCCTCTTCCGGCATTGATTGCGAGAAGTTGATTGATGTCTTCTTCGTTGGCCCTTCGCATGTATGTTGGTACAAAACTTGTTCAATGCAATCAAAGCAGCAGTTTCACTACACCTTGTATATTCGTCAACAACATCCGCAACTAAATCATATGTGAGCATCCTCATCGTCGCAGTACACTTTGCAAATTGGAGAGCGCTTGGTGACCGGTAGCATCTGGGCCAGCCCTGAAGTAGACTGGATCATAGTCAGAGACCATGATCCTCATGAACAGTGGCTTCGTCATTCTGAACCTCCTGCGGAATTGCTTTGGAATGTACTCGGCATTGTTGGCGAAGTATTCTTCCATATAATTTGAGCATGATGTTTCTCGCGTCTTCGGTTGATGTACGTGCGAGTGTGTTTCTCCTTCGGTTATGATGAAGAAGACTCGGCAATGTACTTCGGC
>JAYMSP010002154.1:0-25948 GCA_036897095.1 Plantago elongata
TGAAAGAGTTTGAATTCAATTGTCAATTTATATTTGATGCTTTGATGGTGAAATTAAGCTGTAAATGGTAGTATTGACTGCTGATGATGATAATAACTTAACACATTTCGCCATTCAAAGTTGAAGTTACTTATGTTTGACAATTTGTATGTAATTAATTTAATGAATTGATTCCCGACCCTTAAAAGTTCATCTTTTTAAGATAAGATGGAATTGCATAGGTTAAAACCTCGGTCCTAACTGACAAGCAGCGCAACTCAGTTGGTTTGACGATTCACATCCAACTAATAGATGGGGGACTCGAGGTTCGAGTCACCTTTAGCCGTTTCAAAAAAAAACTCGGTTTAACAGCTTTTCAGTTTATCATTTTTTCTTGTATTTCTTTAGGTTAGGATGTGAAAACCTAGAATTGGCGTAAATTCTAGTTACTGCTCGTCTTCTGTAATTTTCATCTCAAGTTCTACTGAGTTCCTGATTACCATGTCAAATGAGTAATTTCACTCTTGGAAGTAACAGTTTCAGTTCTCATTTCATTAAGATTCGAAAACTATTATACTGCGATTAAATTAGCTTCACGAGCATTTATTGTTCATGTATGGTCCTAAATTCTGCTGCTGAAATCGCTGGAAATTCAGTCATATGAACTAAAAGTTGTTGGACCCGTTGTTTCAATAACTTGGCACTTGAGAAGTTTGCATTGTTATATCTCAAATTTTTACATTGATGATGACTCTAATGTGGACTATCGAATTTTCATTCAGTTAGCCCACAGTGAGGAGGAGATACTCTCTGTTATTCCAAACCTGAGCTACTTGAGCAGGACTTGAGGTACATGAAAACCAAATCTTGTCTCACTTTTCTGCTCAAAGATAATCCTGTCTGCTAAGGTGTGTATTATACCTCTTTGCTATAGAGGTCGTTTCTTCCCTTTTTTTTTTTTTGGTTTGTTTTTATCTGCTACCAGGAAGTGTTAAAATGATAGACTGGATGTTGGAATAGATTATGTAGCGGGAATATCCGTACAAACAGTCTAAGGGTAATTATACCTGCTGTCTATATACATGGAGATTGCCACCCTTTACCTTAACATGCCTCTGCCCCTGTTTGTATACATTTCTAACTAGTTAACTATGCAAACATTGGTGCTCTAGTTAGTTAAACTATGGTCATGTTCGCGCTCTAGAAAGTGAAACTATGCACACGTTTCAGGTATGTTGGTGGAGATACAGATAACTTGAACTTACTATAACTAACATAGTTACAGAAGCAGAACTATTACCAGTTCACCACTACTCATGGCTTTATCTATGCATTCTCATTTCTAGCTCATAGTACTGTATTCCTCACTAAATTAGATATCAGTTTTCTTTTCTCAGATATCCAAGAATCCTAGCTAAATATTTCCAGCCATGAGATTATATGCAATCAATGAAGATCAAGATATCACATCACCCGCTGCACACTTGGCAAACTCTTATTGGATTCGAGAAAATGGTCATATCTTGTCATACAGTTCTGGTTTACAAAAATCTAACAATGATTTGTTGTGACCTTTGAACTGTGATAGCATATCCTGGCCAATCCATATACATGCCACGTTAATAAATCCCCTATGTCATCATCCAATGAAAATATAGAAACTGATATCCAAGATAACCATCGTTTGTAGACAAGTTCATATAAATGCCCTTCTTCACAAACACTGAAGCACAACCCACAACATTCAATTACATAAACATACACAACAGTTCTTCCTTCTCATCATATATACAAAAATGGCCGCATCAACAATGGGTCTAACTTCTCCATCCTTTCTCGCCGGCACACCGGAGAAGGTCTCACCCAAAGTTATGAGGCCTGGAAGAGTGTATGCAAGGAAGACTGCTGGAAAGCCTAAGCCTGTCTCTTCTAGTAGCCCGTGGTATGGTCCAGACCGTGTTAAGTACTTGGGCCCATTCTCCGGTGAGTCTCCGAGCTATTTGACTGGTGAATTTCCAGGTGATTATGGTTGGGACACTGCTGGACTATCAGCCGACCCTGAAACCTTCGCCAAGAACCGTGAACTTGAGGTGATCCACTCTAGATGGGCCATGCTTGGTGCCCTTGGATGCGTCTTCCCCGAACTCTTGGCCCGCAACGGCGTGAAGTTTGGTGAGGCAGTATGGTTTAAGGCTGGATCCCAGATTTTCAGTGAGGGTGGGTTGGACTACTTGGGAAACCCGAGCTTGGTACACGCCCAGAGCATTTTAGCAATCTGGGCTTGCCAAGTTGTGTTGATGGGAGCTGTTGAGGGTTACCGTATTGCTGGTGGACCACTCGGTGAGGTGGTTGACCCCCTCTACCCTGGTGGAAGCTTTGACCCCTTGGGACTTGCCGATGATCCAGAGGCCTTTGCGGAGCTTAAGGTTAAGGAGCTCAAGAACGGAAGACTTGCCATGTTCTCCATGTTTGGGTTCTTTGTGCAGGCCATCGTCACTGGAAAGGGTCCATTGGAGAACCTAGCTGACCACCTTGCTGACCCGGTAAACAACAACGCTTGGTCCTTCGCCACAAACTTTGTCCCTGGAAAGTAAGCAATGAGTTGGTGCCAAATCTTGAGTTATGGGAATCTTGATGCCCTTGAGGTTCAGTTCCCTTTGTTGTAATCACTGTGTGGCCAACACACACTTTAACAGTTGGTGCATCTTGTAAATAATTATTTCAAATTAATGGATGAGATAAAATTTTGCATCAGTGATTGAGTATGACTGCATATTTTATTTTTCTGTGAATTGAAAACCTGGATGGGATGAAATGATGAAGAAACGATTTCCTCAGCAGCATATATATCTTTCAGTTAGTGACTATATTGACAATGACAAGTGATAAACCTCCCTATCTAACAACATCATCAAACAAAACACTAATGTGGTAAGGTAACTATACTTGGCCCATTTGTTTTTGTCATCTGTAACTCCAATCTTGAGGTCTTTATATTTCCATGTGACATGTTCATAAAGTATAATGATGTTGAGATTTTTCCTCTTTCTTACTTTTAACTCCTTTCCCTTTTTGTCAAATGTTCAAAGTATGTGTAAATGAACATAATCATATTGGAAAGTTCTGACCTTATAAAGTTAGCTTCAGAAGGTAGGCTTATTATGTTGATTGAAAACTACAATTTGAACATGTCTAATTTAGAGATAACATTTTAAGACGATGGATGCAGATTCATTCGCTCGTGTTCTAGCTTAGTTAAACTATGAAAACGTTAGCGTTCAGCTAGTAATTAAACTATGCTAATCTAGTTCATATGTTGGCGTTTAACTAGTTAATTAAACTATGCAACATTAGCGTTCTAGCTTGTTCAACTATGAAAAGATGTTTCCAAGTTTGTTGGTGGAAATACAGATAACTTGAACTTACTAAAGCTAACTGCAGAACAATTTACCACTGCTCATCATTAGATTTTTGCTATTCTTCTCAGTCTACTAGCTCATACTAGTTTTTCTTCTTTTGGAAATTAGATAAACTAGATAGTCTCAGATATTCAAGAATCCTATATGAATGTTTCCAGCCATCAAATTACATACCAAGATATCACATCACCCACTGCACACTTGGCAAACTCTTATTGGCTTCAAGAAACTGGTCATCTTCTCAATATAGTTCTGCATTTACAAAAATCTATCTACGATTTGTTGCGACTTGTGATTGCATATCCTGACCAATCTATAGAAATGAGTGACATGGCCACGTTAATAAATCCACAACGTCATCATCCAATGAAAATATAGATACTGATATCCAATTAGATAAGCATGGTTCAATATAAATACCTTAGTTGGCATGCAATGAAACACAACCCACAACTTCCAATTACATACACAACACTTCTTCCTTCTCATCATATATACAAAAATGGCCGCATCAACAATGGGTCTAACTTCTCCATCCTTTCTCGCCGGAACACCGGAGAAGGTCTCACCCAAAGTTATGAGGCCAGGAAGAGTATATGCGAGGAAGACTGTTGGAAAGCCTAAACCCGCCTCTTCTAGTAGCCCGTGGTATGGTCCAGACCGTGTTAAGTACTTGGGCCCATTCTCTGGTGAGTCCCCAAGCTACTTGACAGGTGAATTCCCTGGCGACTACGGCTGGGACACTGCCGGACTATCTGCTGACCCCGAGACCTTCGCCAAGAACCGTGAGCTTGAGGTGATCCACTCCCGATGGGCTATGCTTGGAGCTCTAGGATGCGTCTTCCCTGAACTCTTGGCCCGTAATGGTGTTAAGTTTGGTGAGGCTGTATGGTTCAAGGCTGGCTCCCAAATTTTCAGCGACGGTGGGTTGGACTACTTGGGAAACCCGAGCTTGGTCCACGCTCAGAGCATCTTGGCAATCTGGGCATGCCAAGTTGTCTTGATGGGAGCTGTTGAGGGCTACCGTATTGCTGGTGGGCCACTCGGTGAGGTGGTCGACCCACTCTACCCTGGTGGCAGCTTCGACCCCTTGGGCCTTGCTGATGACCCCGATGCATTTGCGGAGCTTAAGGTTAAGGAGCTCAAGAACGGAAGACTTGCCATGTTCTCAATGTTCGGATTCTTTGTGCAAGCAATCGTCACCGGGAAGGGCCCATTGGAGAACTTAGCTGATCACCTTGCTGACCCCGTAAACAACAACGCTTGGTCCTTCGCCACAAACTTTGTCCCCGGAAAGTGAGCGATGAGTTCGTTCCTATTCATTTGTTGTGACTATTGATGCCCCTGATGTTCAGTTCTCATGTAATCAAAGTGTGGGTAAACCCACCACTCTAAGCCCACCCTAATAGTTCGTGTATCTTGTAAATGACTTAATCAAATCAATGGATCAGATTCAATTTTGCATCAGCGAATGAGTTTGTACATATCTGCACAATTTCAAATATGTTGAGATTTCCCTTTTTCTGTGAACTCAGTTGCCCTGCTTCTTGAAGAATCTAATTTAATCGCAATTTCTATTGCGATTATAAAATTTATGTTATTCGCCTCAAACGTTGATGTATTTCATAACTTAATTCGATTCTTAATCATTAGTATTAAAGAAAAACCTAACCCACTCAACTCCATATTACTTACACACCTGTTGAACGTATGATTTCAACCGATGACAACAATCTTATCATAATCAACTGATGACAACAATCTTATCATACGATATCATAGTCGTTTTTACAATCACCTTAGTTACACTTGTCTTTATACACAATTTCAAGTACATTACAGTTTTAAGTGATTTAACAATATAGTATATTAGTGGGTCTACGATTGTCAGATTACGAGCTCGAATTAAATGTATAAGAGGTAAGAGATAGCTTGTGGTTATTTTCAAATTACGAATATTAGAGGGACTGTATTGCAAAAAGCTAAGAAGCTGAAAAATTATTTAAACAATGGCGCACAAAATGAAGCTGTGGTAAGCTTCGCAATAAATTCTCCATCTTCTCCACTCAGTGTCTCTCCTCCAATGCTCTTCAGAAGATCTCTGTGAACTCAATCACCGTATCTACAGAGAAAAGCTCTCAATTTCAGGTTCAATTTCACTGCTCCATTACACTGTATGATCGATACTAACTTACTTCCATGTCGATATGGTTTGATTCATTGTTTCTGGTATGTGCGATCTCAAATTCGAGTTCAATTTTCGATTTTTCTGCTTCGGATATGAAATTGAGCTGGAAATGCTAGTTTCGATTGCTGTATTTGATCGAAGCTGTTAGCTGTTGCTGCTCAAGTGTGAAATTTTAGCGTGTGTGTTTTCTCAATGTTCCGAATTCGGTCGAAGCTAATCGCTAATGTTTCTAGTGTTGAGATGAGTTTGTTGTGTAGATGATAATGCCTAATTAAGTTTCTTGATGTTATTGCTGTTTGATGATTTGGCTATGGAGTGCTCTGTTTCTGAAAACTTAACTGCTTTTCAAATTTCAGTTTATTGTAAGTTTTGCTTAAATTTAGGTTAAGAATTCAAAACCTAGAAATGGCGCTAATTCTATTTACTCGTCTTCTGTAATTTTCTTCTTTAATTCTACTGCCTCGCGTGTTGACCATGGCAAATTGAGTAATTTCACATTCGGAAGTAACAGTTCTCATTAAGTTCAGATTTAGAAATTACCAAACTGCACCAATTGAACAATTGCAGAGTGTTGGCAATGGAGGTTGAATGCTATGGTCCTGAATCTGTGCTGCTGAAATCGCCGGAAGTTAACACTCTCCAAAGCTACAAGTTGTTGGATCCGTACTCGTCTGGCAATTCGAATACGCCATCCCCTGATGCTAGGAGGCTGCAGCTGTCAGGTGGCAAGTCAAATGTCCTTGCCAAATCACTGCTGTCTACGCCAATTAAGATGGAAACTGAAGATGACGTGTACATTATTGATGGAATTCCTGTGCAAGAGCCTGATTCCGGGAGTAACATGTTTACTTCATCTGGATCCAGCATTTTCAGCACTGAGTCTAATTCAACAGCATCCCTGTCGTCTGGGAGTGGCAGTAGTGGAGGTGGCAGCTGGAAATCAAAGATGCACACTAACAGGACGAGATTTGGCCATTGCATGGTAGAGTATTTTCTTCCTTTTTTTGTACTATCTCTTATATTGCATTTAGAAAATTAATAAGTCCTGCTTCTTTAATGATATATTGATGGAACAGTCGAATGTTTTTACGTTAACTTAGCACTTCCTAGTTTGGATTGTTAAATCCCGAATTGCTACATTGATGATGACTCTGTGTACTGTCGAATTTTCATTCAGTTCGCCCACGGTGAGGAGGAGCCATTCTCTGGTATTCCAAAGATGACCAACCTGGGCTGGACTGAGGTACACGAAATTCTGCCCCATTTTTCTGCACAAAGTCATGTGTGTTAGGGTGTATAATGTACTATGATAAGTGTAAATAAACCTCCATGTGAGTTGGTGTAAATATACTGGCATGTTCAGAGTCAACTAAGCTTCTCTGCATGTACATGATAAGTGTAAATGGCTTTCTTATAAGCAGTTCTTTACTAAAGAGATTGTTTCTATTTGCCACCAATAAGTGTTCATATCAAAGACTCGAATAAAATCGGACTTGATTTTGTAGTGGAATTATCAGTACAAACAGTCTATCTATTCAGGGATATCCTGCAGAAGAGCTCAGCTGTAAGTATGGAGATATTTCCCAAGGGGGTAATGACAACTGCTGTAAATATACAAGGATATCACTTGCATTTGGCTATGTGCCATGATTCATTACATTAGCTCTGTGGCTCTACTTCATCTACCAGCAATTTAATTAATTCTATATACTCATATCACAGCCTGATAACATTTTCCTTGATCATAGACACCTGCGCCATCGTCCAGCAGTACAGGAACATCATCAGCACTCTCACAATTTGCCCGTCCATATGTGCCAGCATCCATTTCTAATCCATCACTACGACATCAGATGTTCATGCATTCGCACCCATCACTGCCACATCAGATGGTCAGGCCTCCAACCATTATTCCAAATCCATCACTGCCACATCAGATGATCATGCCCCCACCCATTATTCCAAATCCATCACTGCCACATCAGATGGTCATGCCTCCACCCACTCATCACACACCATATTATGGAAATGGAAGTTCTAACCCAACGGAACCAGCAAGTGTCCAAGATAGGCAGCCCATTCAAAGGAATAGCTATGTGACTACTGCTACTGCAGCTCCCATAAAAGTGAAACTACCTTCTGAACCCATCACACTGAAACCATTTTATGAGCAGGTCAACATCAAACCATCTTCTGAATCCATCAACACCCAGGCATCTGCTGAGAGTACACCTGATATAGCAAAGATCATGTGCATACGCCCAACTACTCCTCCGGGATTCTCTTATTGGGCCAACCCACATCTAGTTTCTGCAGTCTTCAAAGGTGAAACCCTTCATCAACCCATCAACATCCATACATCTTCCGAATGTTCTGATGCTGCCATGGTCATTCCTGAAGGCCCAACTGCAGCTCTGCCATCTGACTGGTGTCCTTCAGATGATGGTATTCAAGTCACTTTGCCTGGGAATGACAATCCCTCAAGGGAAGAAGAGGACAATTATATAAATGAGGTAACTATGGTAACTAATATCAAGAGGAGGCTTCCTGCATTTGAGAATATTTTTCGTTGTGATGATTGATTGGTTTATGGATTCTCTGAAGACATACATATTTTTGACTGTGATATGATAAAGCTTCTGGCCTAAAAACAAATCACTGATACACTGGTTGAATAGTGTTGGCTCCAAGAATCGGGCATGACATACACTTCTTGAGAGTTACATAAATCTGTACAAAAATAAAGAGATTTTAAGCACCACATGATATTTTCATAAAGTACTCCCCAATTATTTTCTCAGTGGTGTATCTTTCCAAAAACTAATGCACGCAAACACAGGTTTTCCAATTAATGCTCTGTACCTCATTAGTGTATCTTGTGGGCTGTAGCACTGACTGGCACTGGCACCCATATACACTGTCAGCCTTCTATTAACATATTAATGTTTCTAATCTCTTGGCTTCACTTCTAGCTATAGGCAAACCTAAACCTTCATGGGAAACGGTTTTTCTGCAAGAAACTGTTGTGGCCAGGAACATTTACATGAACATTTGTGCATGAGAATTAAAAGAACAGGTATTATGATCTGTGACTATTATTAAAAACTGAAATTTGGCAAACCATTGTTTCTGTAACCATGTTTATTAGGGTTTATTACGTGTAATTAGCCTTTCCCTTATAAAGTAGAGAAACCCAAAATCAGCAAGATAGCAGAAACCACTTTTCAACAGTGGAAATAGAAGCAAGAGGGGCAAAGTAAGCAGGCTCATCCATAATGCAGAAAGAGCAGGTCTTAAACACAAACCCACCCAATGTTGAACAGAATAAAACAGGAAGAATACCAAAAGTAGAACAACTTGTTATAAAAAGATTATGGTCTTAACTAATCTAAGAGGAAACAGACTGCAACCTTTTGCCACTGTCAATCCCTTCTTCTCCCCCCTCAGAGAAATAATCCTGAAGAGCACACATCTCAATTTTGTTGTGTTGCAAGCTCTTTATCGCCTCGGTGGTGGCCAAAGCTCCCGCAACTGTAGTTATTATAGGAATCTTGTAAGCAAGAGCCATTCTTCGCAGCTTTCGGCCATCAATCTGGTCGAGCTGGTCACCCGAACTTGTGATAACCATCATCTGGATTTGCCCATTGGCAACCATGTCACCGGCATGAGGCCTTCCTTCATGCATCTTCAACACTCTATCCACGGGGATACCTTCCAATTCAAGCAGGTGAGCTGTACCAGAAGTAGCAACGATTTGGAATCCACTGCTCAGAAAAGCTCGAGCAATTGAGGCCAGATGATACTTGCTTAAGTCGTTTAAGCTAAGGAAAAGAGTGCCTGAAAGTGGTGGCTTCTGTCCAGCAGCTATTAGCGCCTTAGCAAAGGCAATTGAAGACTCATAGCTGATGCCCATAACCTCTCCGGTACTTCGCATCTCAGGTCCTAAAAGTACATCTGCTCCTTGGAACTTTTCAAATGGGAGGACAGCTTCTTTAACAGAAATATGTCTCGGAATTACCTCTTTTGTAAAATTCAGGTCATCAAGTGACTTGCCTGACATAACAAGAGCCGCATATTTAGCCAGTGGATGGCCAATTGCTTTCGACACGAAAGGTACTGTCCGAGATGCACGAGGATTTGCCTCCAGCAAGAAAACATCACCTGAAGCCGTGATTGCATATTGACAATTCATCAAACCACAAACTCCCAACCTCTTTGCCAATTTTTCAGTCCAGGACCTAATCGTTTGCAAAGATGAAGCTGACACCGTTTTTGTAGGAAGCATACAAGCTGAATCACCAGAGTGAACCCCAGCTTGTTCGACATGCTCCATGATTCCACCAATTACAACATTTCCATGCATGTCAGAAAGTGAATCAACATCAATTTCAGTTGCATCGGATAAATATCTATCAATCAAGACAGGACGCTCTGGGTCCACTTGAACTGCGGTTTCGAGATAAGTTACTAACTTTTCATCACTATAAACAATCTCCATGGCTCGACCACCAAGAACATACGAAGGTCGAACAACAACTGGGTAACCAATATCTGCTGCAATGGCAAGAGCATCCATGTCATTCTTGGCAATCCCTCCTTTAGGCTGCTCAATCTGTAATTCCTTCAAGATTGCATTGAATCTCTCCCTATCCTCAGCCGCATCAATAGAATCGGGTGATGTACCCCAGATGCGCACAAAACCGGAACCACTTCGTGTCTTGGGTTTTTGCTTGTCTAAATACTGCTGGATAGGAACAGCCAATTTTAGGGGTGTCTGGCCTCCAAACTGGACAATAATGCCATCCGGACGTTCTAGATCAATGATGTTGAGAACATCCTCCACAGTGAGGGGTTCAAAGTACAACCGGTCACTAGTATCATAATCAGTTGATACCGTTTCAGGGTTGGAATTCATCATAATTGTTTCATATCCAGCATCCTACAAAAACAAGATAAATGATTAGAAAGAAATGATAACACCTTCAAGTAAATTGAAAAACTGAAATTGCATGTAAGGTTTAAATATTAAATTCAATAGACTCGCGTTGTTTCACAACTTCTCTTGTAGAACCAAGGGTTATATCCAAGTTTTCATCACATGAATAAAAACACAAAATTCATAAACTTCATGAACTTCAAAAATCTACATAACAGCGCTTATTTCTTTGACCCATTAAATTAGGAAGGAAACTGGACTGTGAAATGTGTTGTACATATAGCATTAAGCTTATATAGAGGCAGACCTATTATCTACCATGCATGACCAGTAAGAATAGGGAATGGCTTCAGCCTTCACAATCAAGACAGATTTTGGCTGAGTCTAACGTAAAGTTTGGTGAAAAATTTATTTAAAAAATAATGATCAGTACATAGATGCAGACCACAAAACTGGACAATCTCAATTGCTGAAGTGGCATTAATTTTGATCAAGCAGTAAGCAGAACTCAAAATATAAGAGGAAAGATTTTCACTGAATGACTGTAAATAAACGAACTAGAGTATCACTAGCAGTCTAAGAAACCTGAAGAGCAAACGATGTGTGGCAGCAGCAGTAGTCAAACTCAATGCCCTGTCCAATTCGATTTGGACCACCACCTAAAATGAGAACCTTTTTCTTTTGGGTTGGATCTGATTCACACTCAACCTCATAGGAAGAATACATATAAGGAGTATTAGCTTCAAACTCTGCTGCACATGTATCAACTCTTTTGTATATTGGTTTGACACCAAGAGATAATCTCTTTGAGCGAACTTCATCATCAGTAGATTTTGTAGCATAAGCTATCTGCGTGTCACTGAATCCTCTCCTCTTGACTTCCCAAAAATCATCCTCTGTCAACTGTGACAAATTCCTTGCCAAAAGATATTCCTCCACAACTACAAGTTCCCTGAGCTGAGTAAGGAACCATTTGTCAATGAAACTCAGCTCATGTATATCATCCACCTTCATTCCTCTTTTCATTGCAGCGTATACAGAGTGGATACGGTCGGGAGTAGGTACTCGTAGTCTGTATTTTATTAGTTCCCAGTCCCACTCAAGTTCCTTGACTTTTGCACAGCCCCATCCAGCATGCCCACATTCTAGTGAACGCAATGCCTTTTGAAAAGATTCTTGGAATGTCCGACCCATAGCCATGGATTCACCAACAGACTTCATCTGTGTAGTCAAAATTGGCTCTGAGCCTGGAAACTTCTCAAATGCAAACCTTGGAATCTAGATTGTGCCACGAGAAAAGGAATGACAGGTCAGATTTATTAGAAAGAATATGAATCTAAAGTAATAAACTAAAGATGTAACATGACAAATTTACCTTAGTTACAACATAATCAATGGAAGGCTCAAAACTAGCTGGAGTTTTCCTTGTGATGTCATTGGGAATTTGATCCAGTGAGTAACCTACAGAGAGTTTGGCAGCCATCTTAGCTATTGGAAAGCCAGTAGCCTTTGAGGCCAGTGCAGATGATCTTGAAACCCTCGGATTCATCTCTATTATCATCACCTCTCCATCCGCAGGATTAACAGCAAACTGAACATTTGAGCCACCACATTCAACTCCAATTTCCCTGATAATAGCGATGGAATAATCCCTGAGGCGCTGATACTCCTTATCTGTCAAGGTTTGTGCGGGAGCAACAGTGATGGAGTCCCCTGTATGTACTCCCATAGGATCAATATTCTCAATGGAGCAAATAATCACCACATTGTCAGCCAAGTCTCTCATAACCTCGAGTTCGTACTCTTTCCACCCTAGCAAGGACTTCTCCACTAAAACCTGAGACGTCACACTAGCAGCAAGACCTGACTTGCAAATGGCCTCAAACTCCTCTTTATTGTAGGCAATCCCACCTCCTGTTCCACCCAAAGTAAATGCTGGCCTGATAATCAAAGGATATTCTCCAATCCACTCAGCAATCCCAAAACATTCATCAATTGTTGTACCAATTCCTGAAGGAGGTGTCTTAAGCCCAATATTCTTCATCGCCTGCTTAAACAACTCCCTATCTTCCGCTTTCTTAATCGCTTCAAGCTTTGCTCCAATGAGCTCCACACCATACTTTTCGAGTGCACCACTTTCCGCCAAAGCTACAGCCAAATTAAGTGCAGTCTGACCTCCCATAGTGGGCAACAAAGCATCAGGCCTTTCCTTCTCAATCACCTGCTCAACAAACTCAGGCGTCAACGGTTCAATGTAAGTCCTATCCGCCATCTCGGGGTCAGTCATTATCGTTGCAGGATTGGAATTAATCAAAACAACCTCATACCCCTCTTCCCTAAGAGCCTTACAAGCCTGAGTACCTGAATAATCGAATTCGCAAGCCTGCCCAATCACAATAGGACCTGCTCCTAGTATCAAAATCTTCTTGATATCTGTTCTCTTACCCACTTTCTCAGGGATAAAACCCCCCACATCATTAGTGGAATAATCAGCGTTCTTAACAATGTTACTACCAGAAACAGATTCCGAACAGTGCAACTTAAAGGGACGAGATACAAAGTACTTGATAGAGCCCTTATTGTAACCAAGCTTTCTTTGCTGAAAAAGCTTAGTGAAGATGTTTGGTGTAGGACCATAGCTGGTTTGCAGAGGCTTACATAACACATTGCTGATAGTCTCCATAGATTAAGAGTAACCAACACCTTACAGTAGAGGGAAAAAAATCCAATCTTTTTCAATCAAAAGAGTAAAAAAATTCAATCTTTTCAATCAAAAGAATCTGAAGAGATGAATGAGAGTAGAGAAAGAGTGTGAAAATGTACCACTTTGCCGTGTCTTCAAGGAATTGGGGAGAACGTGAAATGGCTGCGATTTTCCTACTGAGAGTGTTTTCTCAAGAATTCAAGGAATTGCCATAATTTACCTTACCCCCTAAATATAAAACTTTGTCTGGTGTGATCCTTATAGTTTGTTTATTTACGATTTGGTCCTTAAATTTTCAAACTTGTTGTGAATTCCCCATGAACTTGCATGTGAATGTATTGGGGAGGTGAGAGTTCGAAAATTCAAAGTCCATCCATCTCACGAGATATAAGTTAGAAGGTTCACGAACCACCACCACATGATGTAGTGTGTTAACCAAAAGCCAGATTTCGAATCAAATATAAATAATAATCAGTATTCTAAACTTTACATTTTAATTCATTTTACTTTTTTTTTTTTGTAAAGAAGACTATCAGTCCTTAGACATTATCAAACTCGTAAAAAGGAACTACATGTGTCGGAAGTGAGTCCTAAAAGACCTCTCCGTCCAAATCAAAACATGCTAACTTAGCTAATTTATCCGCTACGAAGTTAGACCTCCTACTAGACCAATGTAAATTCAAATCCCACGGCAGATGCAAAAGTCTGCGGCAATCCTCTAATAATGATATAGAGACCGGGTCAGTAGGCATTGGTCCTTCTTGTCCAAAACCAGATCCACAACTTCAAGGGAGTCCATTCCTATCTCAATCTTCGGGTAACGGCATTACCAAGCATACTCGAGACCCTTTTTCAAAGCTTGGAGTTCAATCATTGTTCCCGAGGTTGCTTGAGTTTGAGATGTAAATCCCCATATCCACTGTCCATGTTCATCGCACAACACTCCCCTAATACCAGCTCTATTCGTAGATGTATGTAAACTGCCATCGACATTAAGTTTAACCATGCTAGCCTATGGTTTTCTTCCATTTATGTGTCAGAGTTGAGTTGTCGGATCCGGAAAACAATTGCATTCACGTGATCCTTCTTGCGGCGAAAAAAGTATTGCGCGCTTTCCAGATTTCCCATATACCAGCCACAAATACCCATTTCCAGGCAATGTTCGAGTCTAACTGATTGATGAATAAATTCCAGGTTGCGTTCTCTTCGATCCAATATTCTGCGAAACATAAAAGATTAGTTTCCTCTTTGACTTAAGTCTTACAATATTTAAGAAAGTTGGCTGAGAATGTTTGTAATTGATCTGGTGTTAGGAATTTCTTCCATACAGCTTGTGCAGTTAGGCATCCACATAGAGTGTGCCAGACTGTTTCTTCCTGAGCAGAGCTGACCGGACATATTGCCGAATCTGATAGTCTTCGTGCCTTTCTGAGTACGTTCGTGACTAAACGTTCTTGAGCGGCCAACCAGAGGAAGTGTTTCAGTTTGTTGATGTGGCCAGACTTCCATATCCATGTGGTATTCGATCTTGATGGAATGGAACCCATTCGATGAGTATGTAGTGCATTGTACGCTGATTGGCAAGAGAACCTACCAGTCAAAGTTTCCTTCCAGTAAACCGTGTTTGGTGTCTCCTCATGGAGCTGAATATGTGCATCCATGATTTTATCTTTAACATTCTGGGGAATAAAAGAGTGAATTCCTTGAAAGTTCAACTAATCGCCATCTTGATTAATCATCTCTAAGAGCTTTAATTCAGCCTCTTGTGGTTGGATGTTTACCCCTTGGTCGCGCAGTAAGCCGTCTCCCAACCAGTTATCGTGCCAAAAGGAGATATCATCGTCGTCCTATATTCCATCGGATAAACGGTTTTATTAGCTCAACACACCTCATAATTCCTTTCCAAATAGCACTATCACTTGGGTTCGAGCTATAATCGAACATGTGTCTACCTTTCAAATATTTAGCTTGCACAATGGGCTGCCAAATCGTTTCCTCTTTTGTCATAATCTTCCACACGATTTTTGCAAGCAACACTTCATTGCTAGCTCTTGCTGTCCGAACTCCTAACCCACCGGTCACTTTTGGAAGGGTCACTTTCTGCCGTAGGTGAATTTTGCGATGTTCGATGTCACTCGACCAAAGAAAATCGCGATTTATATTGTCCAACCTATCACAAACGTGCTCGGTAAGCCAGCTGGATTGCATATCATATATGGGAATGACCGAGGTTATAGATTGGATGAGCGTTTTCCTGCCAACTAGAGATAAGAATTTTATTTTCCATCCACTCAGTCGATCCAAAATCCTATCGAACATAGTTGCAAAGTTCCGACGATCTAGTCTTGCATGGTTAAGATAGATCCAAAGGTATTTTCCAAGATTCGTAGTTTGACCGAACCCAAAAATATCACTGATTGACCTCTTTAGATTAACACCACAAGTAGTAGTGAAGACCACCTTAGACTTTTCGGGATTAAGTTTCAAGTCGGATCCTTTACAGAAGGTGGTAAGGATTTTCTGCATTGCTCGAGCCGTTGAGATGTTAGCTTTCCCCATCAACACGGGGTCGTCCGTGAAGAACATATGGGAGAGCTTGGGGCCATTCTGGCAAGGGAGCAAAGGCAGCCACATTCTTGAACTCACTGCCTCATTTATCAAGTAGGATAAATGAGGTGGGCGACAAAGGATCACCTTGCCGTAATATCAAGAGTGATTGCAAGCTTCATGCAACTCACCATTCCACAAAATCTTCGTAGCTGCATTACGCACACAAAACATGATAAGTTCAACAAGTGGAGTCGGAAATCTAATGGCAAGTAAAGTGTCTTCCAGAAAATTCTAGTGCACTTTATCATATGCCTTTTCGAGGTCGAGTTTCATAACCATGTATCCCACTTTGTTTTTCTTCTTCGTACGCATCGAATATTGTCCAGGTGCTTCGCCCTTTAGTAAAACTTGATTGTGTCGAAGAAATCAGATATGGCATGAGGTTCCGCAACCTCAAGGTGATTGTCTTTGTCACATTTTTATAAATCACATTACAAAGTGATATTGGTATATATTCTGAAATCCGAGAAGGAGAGGGAACTTTCAGAATGAGGCACATGAGTGCATTACAAAGAGATAGATCGAAACTCTTATTCTCAAAGGCTGCATTGTTGAACTCCAGTAGTGACGAATTTATCCAATTCCAATTCTTTTGATAAAATATGGATTGTAAGCCGTCCGACCCCGATTCCTTGAACGGATGAGTATTCCATACTACTTGTCTCAGTTCCATCAGGTCTAGCCTCCTTATGAGGGAGTCAGCCTCACCGATGGGAATAATGGCCTGCAAGTTCGAGATTAACAGCTTGCTTGGATTTTCTAATTCGTGAGTTGGGACAGAGAATAATCTCGAAAAGAAGTTTCGAGCATGTTCCTTCAGTTTCAGTATATCTAGCAACAAATAGAACTTTGTAACGAATTTACTTCCCTTGGTCAATCAGTAAGCGTTGTTCTGCTACGGTTGTCAATAACTAATCTCCGAGTACTAAACCGAAAAACTTATAAAGTAACCGTGGCTAAAACGAACTATATTTTTCAAGTGGGCCCAATTACATTACGACTGTGCATCCTCCCTGGGATAAAACCTCGTACGCGACCAGTCATCGGCAATATGCTCACTGATATTTTCTTCTCTCTCTTCGTCTTCCTCCAGTAGCCAACCTCCAGCAATCAACAACCATTTTTTTACTCACATCGAACACATTTTGCATTGGTTTTCCAACTCAAAAAAATTCATTTCATCGGAGAGATTTGAACGAACGACACAAAGCATCAAACTTTCACCTCTTCACGCACTTTCAAGACCTCTCCGCAACGGGGTATTTCTTTTTTCCTTCAACTTTATTGATTTTGTAAATTATATGGCTTTGTGTTTCCCTTTGGTTGAAATTTGTGATTCAGATGCTACTTGTTGTTCTCTAATCTTGGTAGCTTCAACTGCCAGTTTCCTAAATCTTTATGCGCTATCATGTCTGTTTTGTCATGTTAGTAGCTCACTTGATGGGATATATTATTAAAGTAAACGTCTTTCCACATTTTATATCAGACTTTTAGGATCTTGTTTCTTGTTAGCTTTTGGAAATGGAAGAGCTTGCTCATTTGCCATTTCTCAGCTGTTTGATGCTTTTGTTTCAGGTATCAAATCAATTCGCTTCGTTCTTTGGTGCCCGTTCCTTACTGTTCAGAATGTGAATTGCCGGCTGTGAAGTTTTTTTTCCGTCTGTAGGATGGGTAATCAATGCTTAGTTTGTATCGTAGCTATGGTTGTTGATGCACTTGTCCTGCACAGTGTAGTTTATCTTTGATTCTGGATTTGTTTCTTGCAGTTTTATCAATCTATGTCTCATCAAATTATATACGTTTGCCATTTTGTAGGTTATGCATTCACTTTGCAAGCTTTTTGGAAATGTTGAGCTTTTAGAAACACACATGGACATTTTTTAATGTTTTCAATTGATCTATCGTACGTCTTTGCAAGCTTTAATGTACTTCTTGATGTTTGAAATCTTCTGACCAGAGTGGCGCGAATTAATGAAGGGGCATATTTGCATGATTATTGAAATGTATCTAGGAGTAGTTGAATTAGGAACACGTTCATGGCTAATCATACAACAGTGTCTGGTTAATGGTTGAAAACAATGCTTAAGGTGGGATTTTTATGTGGTGATCAGTTAAAGATACAAGCCTATGACCTCATTCTACATAGATGAACTAAGTGATGGCTCAATCCTATTTTAACTGGATGATGTATTGACACATAAAACCATGTTCAAGGAAGTAATTGGACAAATACATTTTGCTTCTGGGGATGATTGTTTAATTGAGCCGTATAGTTATTCTTGCTTTCTTAAATATGCCCATTTTCATGAATTAGAGCTGCAGTAAAGGTGAAATCGAAGGAAACATTTTTATTTGAACAATAGCGTTATGTTTATTCGGTTTCTTATTAACTGCTCTTAAATTGTGAGTAAGAACTAGTGGCAAATTATGTTATCATGTTGCATGTTACAGATGTGTTGATATTGAGGTCCAATGCTACGATCAACTATAAAGAGACCTCAGTGAAAGATGGAGCAGGCACACACCCAAAAATGATCCTAAAGTCATGATCAAGTAAGTATTTTCTTCTATCGGAAGATTAGTTTCCTACGAAAATGGCTACACATATAGATCATCTTTATGTCTTTCCCCTGGGCTGGACTTTTTGGACGTGTCTTCACCCCGTCACACCTTTGTGCATAATGTTATTGCATTAGTTATTTTAGAGCGAGCGACTATATATGGAGCAATTAAGCAGAGTTGGAAACTGTAAACCTTTCCAATTTCCAACATATTCACTATGGCACAAAGTAAAGCTTGACCTAAGGCCCTAATCTAGATCAACTCTTGGAATTAATCACTTAGAGTATGTCCTTTTTATTATTTAAGATCATTTGTATCCAAAGTCATGTATTTTTGCAATGAGCTGGAGCAGATCTTTCTCTTTGCTATAGAAAATTTTGGTAACTCCATATTGAAGTAGATGTGAATGAGCTAGTAATACACAAAAAAAAATTTCAGAATTTGTTGCTCTGCTAATTGTCATATGAGTTTATTTGCATCTTTCGATATACTGGATAATGCATAAATCATTAACACGAAGTTTTTAATTACAAAGTTATGATTGCTTATGGCTGTTGGTAACTGTCAAGATGAAATTATATCTGTTACCCGGCTTCCTGCCATTTTTCCTGTTGAAATGCATACTTAGGTGCAAGTTTACAGTTCATGGTGTTCTGATTTTTTTTTTTTTTACCGTGGCATATGCTCATTACTAGCCGTTTATAGCCATAAATTTTGTTTCTGTCATACTTAAAATGTAGATTTACATCTAGTGTTCATTCTTGATGCTACCCATGTCAAATTATAGCTAATTTCTCGGAATGAAACTACAAAGTCACTGCTGAACTAGTAGTTAAGTTTCTGAACTGTTGCACAAGCATTCCAGAATTGATGTATTATAACAATGTCTCCACAGATGCATATGGCTCAGGATATTATAGACTGAGAATGGTTATTTTGTTTTTAGGAAAAATGCACTCTCAAATTAAAAAACCACTTGGACAGACTGAAGTAGGTCAACTTCTATCAATTACTATATCTCATCATATACATGTACTAGAATACAAATATCAATCTCTACATTCATCTCTAAATGGAAGCTTGCACATCTGTCCTATTTACCCCTTCAGCATTATTACGTAAGCTTTACATTGGGGGTACAGACAAATCTTGTTCACATAAAATTGTACACCTTTCCAGAAAATCCCAGGAAACAGTAAAAATAGATCTGACTCCACAATTATCATGTTGTCACACACCATTCACTAGAAATCTATTCGTTTAAATTCTGTGCTAGGTGGTGCTGGACTTGTAAAGTGGCGTTTCCGGCTGAACCAACTCTTTAATGCAGTTGAAGCCTGAGACGGTCAACATTATGATGGTGCAAGTCGTCAGGCAGAAAGGCACAAAAAATGCTTCCAGACAGAAAGTTTAATTACATATATCATTATCACAATGTAATGCAACATTACCCTAATTTCGTCACACTTGATTCACTTTGCTGATTCATTGGCTGACTTAGCTCAAGGTTAAGGGGTGAATGTAAATCACTGTCACTGTAGGTGCCATTTGTAGTATGGGATGCTCGGTTCACATCACTCATCACTCCAGAACCATAAATCTGGATCATAAAGTGTGTCAAGTCCTAAGGCCAAACTTCTAAATAGATTTAAAAAATACTACCGATACCTTTTTCTGCAGGTCTGCATTCTCTTGAGAAACAACCCTAATCTGTTTGTTGAGTTCCATATTTTCTTCCTGAATGAGATTCCCCTGCAATAATATGGTGATACTTCCCATGTTATCCATGATTCAAATAGATAAATACAAGAATGAATGCAAAATGTAATTTTTCTTGAAGAGGACCTTCTGGTTTAAGTCTTTGATCTCATCTGCCAGGACTTGGTCCTGTTTGACATAAATAAACATCCATGAGAACAATTCCACTCTATGTGCTGGAATGCTAACCTATGGACTGATAATACGAGAAGGTTGAATAAACACTTGCCTTTCTAACACGCACACCTTTCAGGCTTGTTTCAAGTTGATTCTCCAGTTGTTGAAGGTCTTTTATGCTCAAACCCGAAAGTTCTTCTCCCAAAAGCTGCCTGCAATTGTGAAATGAAAATTGTTGAATGTTACTGTTCCCTTATCTTACTTGTTCTCCATCTTTTGTAGTTTTACCATACTGATCTTGTACCTTATACTGAATGTTTTATGGGCTTCCTTGATGCTAACTTTCTGTTACTGAGACAATTTATACTGTAATATCTTTGATATTATGGTAACTGCTGCTAACGCTTTCGATGTTTTGAAAGATATTGCTATTAAAATGTATATGTGGACATGACCCTCTATGAGATCAAGTTAGCGATTCAGATAATTCCTCCATAAGTTTCTGGTCCATGCCTTTTGGCTCAACATTTAAATCATCACTAGTCTTAGTTCTTCAACCCTGTTAATATTCATTGGCATGCACATTCTATTAATTCCTGCGCCCGAACTTCTATAGTGATATATATAATTGTTCAACCAAAATAATATTGGTTTGTTGTCGGAAGTTAATAGATGCAGACGAAGTGTATAATGGTAATTTCTTGATCATTGTAAACTAGTATGCAGTCACGAGCTGTATTTGACCACATGCTTCTGACTGGTTTGGTGGATACCCTGTCCTTAGATCTCATGCATTTTTCATGACCTAAAGATCAAGAATTTAACACATACTGTGTGTGTAGAATGATATTCATGCTTTGAATTCTCAGTGGCATTATGCTTCTACACTTTCTAACCATCATGTACACTGTTGTACTTTACAAACTACTAGCTCTTGGTTTACATCCCAGTTGTTTCCAAGTTCTGGGATTTTTCTGGTTTATGTGTGCAAGGTCCTTGGCTCCTTGCAGTAGAACCTCTATTGTATTATAGTTGGTGGAAGGAAATCAACCTTAAGAGGGTTGATAGGCTCAAGCAATTGGCGGGATACTTTCTACTACAGTACCATCATTATTCTCCATAGGTCACTGACAAAACCAGCATAGATGTGCTGTTAATCTGATTGCCATACATAGTTTGGTAAAGAAGATATACCTGTGGCTTTTCTGCAAGTACTGTAGCTGTTGCCTCAAACTTGCTGCTTCCCTTTGCCAAAACTAGAAAGAAACAAGCACATCAAATATTAAACCATGCAAGTGTGAATTTTGTAATTATTTTGAAGTTTTTTTTTTTTTTGAAACGGCTAAAGTGTGACTTGGACCCCTAACCTATTGGTTGGAGGTGAAGCGTCTTAGCAATTGAGCTGCGCTTCGTTGTCTAATAATTTTGAAGTTGACAAGCATCATTCTTGTAAGCAAACTATAGTACTTGGGCAATTTTGTTTTCCATCTATTTAATGCTATTATTGGTTTTTGTATCTCTATGATTCTATGGACACTAGGAAATGCCCAAGTACAAATATACATGCTTAATCTCCCAGTGCAAAGTGAATAAAAAGCCATGGAATTCCTGTATACTTCATAGGTAAGATTTTTTATGATAAAAAAGTAATATACTGAAGAAATTGCTAGTAAAACTACATGGAGACCCAGTGACTATACTTTTGATGGAAGAACTGAACATCTGTAAGAGATTCTTGCCATCAAACTTAATAGGAACCTGCAGATTGAACTGTGTCAACTGTTGAGAAAAGTCTTGTGAATTACCCCTCAAAGGGCCTGCAGGGAGTTCTGATAGAAACTCTAACACATAAGAGAAATATACTGCTTAAGATCCTTGCTAGTTCCGCATTCTTATTTGTTGGAATAAGATCTGACCCTGGAGATGGTAAATCAAGGAAATAGTGCAATTTGAGGCTTCCTTTGGCTTGAGGGAAAATAATAAAATACTCTAGGCCAATGTTTTGGGAAATGGAAATTTCCCTTGTATAGTTTTATTCCATTCGTTTGTATCAGTTAATTTTCCTGGAAATTTGTTACTTACCTATATTTTATTGTGAAAGAGAATTAGAAGATATATCATCATAAATTTAAAATATTTTCCCAAGTTCTTTTCCCCTATTCTCTGCATACCAGGCGGTGCCTAGAGTTAGGTGATCCACTACTGTGTCATCATTTGATAACTGCATTGAGATGACCCCCAAATACTTCACTGAGTCCTAATTAGATGCACTGGGTCATATTTCAGGACAAGGTGGTCAGATTCTGACATCTACAACTTAGGGTTGACATTTAGATCAACGTGTTATCGACCAGTGAGTACATTGCAAGATTCCTGGGGATTCCTCTTGCTTATCACGAAATGCTGTAACATGTAGGTATACAAACTCTTGCTGATATGAACTGGAGCACATTTTGGGCTCTTGATATTGTCCTTGTTCTACATTATAGAAGTATTCTTTTTAGCAGGACCTGATGGGAGAAGAGTTTCTGGTGATAATAGCTCTGATGCTTAGATATTATTTGCAAAAGAAGGAAACACCAAATCATGTTTTCTATTGGTGAGCTTGGCCTCCTTTGTGTCAATAAGTTGAAGGAAACATTTTCATAAACAGCGGCATATATTAATACTATTCAATAGCTTTGGTGTTAGTCTGTAGTCTAAACTCTAAAGAATCAGACTGTTTTGAGCGGTTAGGCATCTAACTATATAGCACCATGACTACTTACTTGCAATCTGATACGTCTATGTCTGATTCCTTTATGTCTATACCCTTACCTCTCTATGTAATGAGTTCAAGAATTCTGCAAATCTGAATCATGAATCAAAGTTCTGTTGAAGACAACTGTTTCTTATTTGGTGTTTTAGCCCCTGCTGTGTTAGTATTCTGGTTCCCCTCTAAGGCCTCACTTATTTCTTGGTTTCTTCATCAATACGGGTTCATGCTTAAGATCGTAAAGTTGTTTGTATTTTCTTCCACTGATGATAACCAAGAATTTCCAATACGTAATATCACCAGCATAGACCCTTACTCTGGTCCCTCTAATTCCAATTGATGGATAAACTGAAAAATTCCTCACTCTGGTCCTCCATTTATTATTGTCTAGTCTTCTATGACTTGATGAAACGCTTGAGACTTGGCACCAGAGAAGAGCCCTTGCAGAAGTCAGATAATTCTCAAAAGGTTAAGAAAGGTAAAAAGTTATTGAAGAATTTCAGAGAAAGTATCTTACAATCGCAACATTATAGGAGTATATCTTTTTGGGAGGGAATGCTAATTATGGGGTCTTCCTTAAGTCTCTAATGTATCAAGAGGTTGGTGCCTTTCAATAACATACCTGCCTCCAAAAAGGAGAAAATTCTAAACACACATATTCCTCTTGGAAATATGATTATAATTTATAAGTATATGATATATTGAGGTCCAAGGGTCTTTCTTTTCTTAAATCTGCTTGCAAGGAACTCAAAATGATTTTGTAGGAAGAATAATTGGCAACTGAAATGTTTAACTACCTCTTAGTTCTTTTCTTCTGGTGTATTATTACGGCCTCAAACTTACTTCGGGGACAAAGACATCTATCTCAACAGGTTCTGCCAATGACTCTTTGCCTCTTGGGAACTCCAGTAATTCTTGTTTGAGAATTTAGTGTTCTGGTTCATTTCCAGCTATATGTGAATATAGAGGGTGAATTTGTTCAGGGGATCATAAATTGATCCAGTAAGGGGTGAGGAACAACTTTTGGGTGAACTGAAGAGGTCTGATCATGCTTCTGCATAAAACTTAAGTTCCCTGAACTGGTTTCCTCACAGTTAGTACCACTGCAGAGTTTAGCCACACAATTCTACTCCGATGCATAGGCTATCAATCAGATTTCTAGTCTATGAAACATCTTGGTACAGATCCAGAGTGAAAATGAGCTCTGAAGCGTATCTCAGTCCATGTAGGCAATTGCAATTTTTTACCATATTCCTTATAAGCAAGTCATATCAGAAACCAGGTGCTACGTTGAATTCTGATTTACCCAGAATCATAACAAGTTTCTATTCTTGCATTTACTGATTCTCTGGCTTTCTTTCATGAATATGGTTCTTAAAACCTGGAAGATACATGCCAAAAAATCTTTAAGGATCCAATAGTATACGCTTCCTCTTAATTGAAGGAGTCAGAAGTTTACTATGGATCTCTAAACCTCTTCCTGATTTCCATAGCCCGAAAGACGGAGAAGAAAGCTCACCTAATTTTTACTTTTAGTGTATTTTCCACTGTTCTCTTTCCTTACTTTAATAGAGTGAATTCCTTTATCCTCATAATTTGATGGGACGATTACCCTCATCAACTGCACACTTATCTGTTCGGTGTTACCATTAGTTCTGATGCACATATTGATTTTTGACGGAACTCTGACCTTATGTTGAGAGTCTTCATATATGCATCGTAGACGCTTTGCATTCTGGGCCTGTAGATATTTGAGGTCTTCAGGAACATTGTTCACTTGCAAGAGTACTGAAAAATCTTCGACTTTTGTGCTCACCTATTTACTGAGACAAACGAACTATCTTTCAATGGGTATCTGTGTGATACACAGTTGCAAAAGACGCTTATATTGCCACTTGTTCCATGGTAGCTTATTCATCTGCAAAAGGCAATTCAAGTTGTTAGCTTTTCTTGCCTGATGCAAACAGATAATACACTAATGTCAAGCTAATATTGCAATTGACAACAATTGCGACTTCAACAGAATGTTTTGCGTAATCTTGCCGAACCTTTTCCTTTTCTCCTGCAGATACAATGCTGCTGTGGCATTTTGCTGACGTGAGGATAAACACTTGCGGATTCCTATCTCATTTATCTCCTCGAGCTCAAAGACTATATGAGACAGATAATCCTCCTGTTGATTAACTGACCTGTGTATAAGCTGATGACTGACACTAAATAATTGGCCTGGTGATTAACTTTTTTTTTTTTGGCTTAAGATATTTATATGAAGCTACCCACTCCCTCAACACATTGATACTGGTGGTATTTCAACTGAAGTACTCCTATGTTCGCTAATGCTTTAATTTTGTCCAGTGCTATCATAGGGTTTCCTTCTTTTTCCTCATCCCTTCAGACCTCTATGGCTTAGCAATACATAAAATTTATGCATTGAATGCTTTACATAGAGCCTGCCTAAATTGTTGAAATAGTTTCTGAAGGTGTAGGCATTGGGAATTCTGAATGTGAATGCTCTAAAAGTCTTCAACAAACACCAAAGCACAGATTTGACTATTTTCAATTCGACTGCAAGTCCAGTGTCATTTCTATATTTGCTTAATGTATAATTCTCATGTTGAACAGGACTTAATTCTCATGTCATCTGATATATATATATATATATATATATATATATATATATATATATATCTGTGTGTGTGTGTGTAACATGTTGTTTGATATTCCAGCTTTAATAACATATATACCGACAATGTCGACCACTTTCATTTTAAAAAACAAGTAACGGGTGGTTGCTTTCAAAATCATTTTCGTGCAATGCATGCATTTCATGTAGAATAATAGAACAAGATCAAGATGCAAATTCAGGAGATGTCATGAGTGGTAGGTTAACAAGCTAGGACCAAGGCACGTGCAGAATTTC
>JAYMSP010002155.1:0-25945 GCA_036897095.1 Plantago elongata
AGCATTGGTGTTTGGGATGATGGAGATTGGTAATTTTGAGTGTAGGGATCTTGGAACAAAGGTCGAACGACACTCGTTTGGGACTCAGTTGGGGTGGAAAAACCGTGTTTTCGAAGTGAGCTTGCATGTACTGATGGTATTTTTGGGGTTTGTTTTCTTTCAAAAACTGAAAATACTCCGCGTCCATCTCGCCGGAAAATGAAAGTGGAAAGGGTGTTTTGAGATAAGAGAGTTTTTTAAGTTTAATTAAGAGAGAAAGAGGAGTTGGAGATGGGATGAAGTAAAATATATCAAGATTGGTCTCATTTTATAGATTTTGAAAAAACATAGCCGTTGGTGATTTTTTTTTTTTTGTATTTTTGGAGATATTACGATTTTAAAACAAATATAATTCGAATTCGAAAAAAAAAATTAAAGAAAAGAAAGAAATGACACTGGTTGCTGCCAACTCACTGCGTGGGACGCACGCTGCGACGTCTCATTAGGACTAGTCTTAGTAGCTTGAGCTTTCATCTAAACTCACCAACAATTGGGGCATTAATCAAAGTTTGATCAAATGAATCTCTAAGATTACAAATTAAATTGGAAGCTGATGAAGAAATTTAGCTAAGTATAGTAGTACGTGTTTAGTTTCACGTATACTATATAATATATACTAATAAGTTCGACCCCAATATATATTCACAGAGTAGCAGTTCTTTTATCTAGTATGATATTAGGATGTTATTAGTTTGGCTCACAATCCATAATATATTCCCATTTAAAGTAGGAAGCGAAACCCTTGATGATGGGCAGGTCCCACTCCATCACCCTGGGTTTATGATCTCACCAACAATTAATGACATATTATTATTTCTACTACTTAATGAGGTAGGTTTGATCGACCTCCCAAGTATGTGTCCGGCTCCAAAGTTAAGGTAGCCCACCTCTGGACACGTCATGAAGATAGGCGTGACTCGAACATGCCACCAATCTTCGAGACCACATGTCATCATCTCGCTAGATCGACCAATCTCCGATTTAAAAGTGTGTCCCCCAAAGTCCTTCAGATGTGACATTTACTCCATAATTATATTTATGAATATAGATATTATATATAACACTCATAGTGTATTCTCACACTCTACTTAGATCATAATAATGTTTTAGCTATGAGTGACCAAATTTCTATTACAAAACAAAAGTTAACCCATTTTTGGATGACTTTTGACCGACACATAGGCTAATAAATTGACATTTTCTTTGATATTACCTTTTTTTAATGAATAAAATTATTCTAAAGGAAATTCCTATAAAATAATAAAAACACCTAAAATATGCTAAAATATTTTTAAAAATAATAAAAATTATAATGTATAAATTAAAGGGAGGGGAAAGAGCGAGGAAAATTATCAACTACGTACTATATTGGTACTTTTTCCAACCAGTATCATGTTTTCCACTTTTATTTTTTGTAGTCAATTTTTCTTCACTTTAACTATAAGTTAAGTTTACATTAAACATAAATTGTTCAATTAAATTATATTATGATACTTTAGGGACTAAGGCATCAAAATAATATAATGTCATAAAATAGGACCAATGGTATAAAATTGAAATATTGATTGTCTATTTTGGAAATAAGCTTTAAATGTTGCACCTCTTTTAGTAACAAAAGGTCTCATGATTGATTATTAAAGCAGAGATATGCCCTGAAAAGTACACTTTGGTTTAATCTTTACACCAAGAGAAAATTGAGACTGAACATGGGCCTGAAGTCTCACTTGGCACTCATATGGGCATGTGGTATATGGATCCTTAGGATTTTAACAAAAACACCTCAAGAACTGAATGAGAAACCGAAACAAAAGATTGTGTGGTTGATCAAGCAACTCAAAGCGAATGAATCGTCGCAACTCAAGGTTTCTCGGCAGGACATCACTGTAATAGAGTAATGTCGTCACAGTGGCTTCCGGCTGAGCCAAAAACGACCCAGTCGATTTTGTTATTGATTCAACCATCATCATCGCAAGACGCTGCAAGAAAAAAGTTCACACTCTATATTTAAAGAATTCAATAACACTGCAACACATTGGAACATGTTCTCACAAGGGTGATAAAATACATACAGACATACCATGTATTAGCTGGGGAAGTACTGGTAAGGAGTAAAGAAAAGAGTAACTTATGAAGGCAACTTATGAGTTCTTGGTATGTAGATACTTAAATGAGCAACTTATGAAGGCAGTAGCAAGAAAATTTTGGACAAGTAGCTTTGGGTTCACCGATAGTTCGATACTATATAGTGTGTAACATCTTGGTTGTTTGTTTCTCTAACTTTATAACCAATCTGATTATATAATATATATAGAGTATGGTCACCTAGACATTGATGATATGGCTTCCTTGGAAATGTTGGGTTTATATACCTTGGGAAACAAGTTATAAAATTTCTTATTAACCAAGTTTTAATAATTAATGAAATACTCAAAAGAAGCAATTTAGACTAATTTCATTTATATTGATTTAAACAAGAGATTCAATTTCAATTCCATGTTTTCAATAAATTACCATACCATGTTTGTTTAACCAAGTACAATTATATAAATATCGGAAAAACACTAAATGATTGGTATAAAGTTAAAAATAATGAGCTAGCGGAGAAAAATATAAGTTGATGAATAATAATTAAATAATAAAAAAGTGATATTGACAATAGAGTTAAGAAAATTTATATTTCTACCGTATCTAATAACTTAATACATTAAGGTTGACATGCATACAATAATATGTTAAAATTTAAAGTAATAATAAGATATTAAAAAGTTAGGTGGAAATGTATTTTTAGTAAAAGAAATGTGTAATTTTTTTGTAAATTAAGTTGAGATTGTTTAATTATTTGTTAAATTTTGAATAGCTTCCTTTTTTTATTTCGTAATGTACGAAGTTCTTCGAACAATTTAAAATGACAAAGGTATAAAATTCTTCAGCATAGAGTGGGTAGTGTTTATAAGGTTGTTGTAGAAGGAGCGTAAGAATAAATTTATGTGTGTAATTACTCCTCCAGAATTTTCTCAAGTCCATATACGTTTTGTCCCCTAATCGATCCACCTTCTGCTTTGCACGAAATTCTCAGAGTTTAAACACTATATAAACAATGCACCAGCCTCTCGAAATCATAATTTCATAACCCTACTAGATACAAGGTTAAAATCCATTTCTGAAATCCTAATACATACACCCTACTCAATTAATCGTCATGAATTGGATGTGATAGCTCTACTCGACGAGAATGTGCCCATTGGGGAGCATGGGCTATCTTGGCTAACAACCTCCTGATGACTTGCATCTATTGCTTGAACTCGATAAGGTTCAAGACCTACTACATTCGACTTGTTAACACTGATTCATCCCAGCTCGATCCGGCTCCGTCCAAATGAACCGGTTCGATCCATGTCTTTCAGGTTGGCCCAGCAAACAATACGGAGGGACAATGATAAGTTTTGAGATTGTAGCCCACGGTCCAGCAGTCGACTATAAATAAACAAAGTGGAAAAGAATCAACCCACTTTAATCAATAATTTTGTCCAGCGATAGGGTTCGAGCAGAGGAGCATCTTTTTCTCTCTTCCAATTCCGATCGCATCCAATCCCTAATCGATCAACCATGTCTAGCAAGCAAGGTATGCTCCTATCTTATTCACGATCTTCAATTGTTGTTCTTACTTTTTTGCCCAATTGTTGAAAAATCTGTTAATTTTGGTTTGATATTTTTGTGCTACAGGAGGAAAAGCAAAGCCTTTGAAGCAACCCAAGTCGGAAAAGAAAGAGTACGACGAGGTATTGATTTTTGGTTTTTTTTTATTAAAGAGATCTGCTTTTAGATTGTTTGGCGTTTGTATCGAAATTACTTTACTTAATTCTGGTTTTTGTTTGGCTGATCGGGACATCAATTGTTCGTATTGATTTGCCTAATTGTTTAGCTTTAGCTCTTAACTGGTTTTTATTTTGCAAATTTATGTGATTAGTTTATTAATTGGGGACATATGCTTTGGAGAATCAAGTGCTTTGATGGGAAAGTCTTTTCTTAGGTTTCTTTTTTGCTTTAATTTGTTTGTCTTCGTACGATTGTTGTGCTACATGTTGACCATATGAGCTGTAATTAGCTGGTTGAACTGGAGGTCGCTAATGCGGAATTGTGATCTTAGTTTAGGTAAATTCACAGCTGCTTAATGAAAACCTACCCCCCTCGTTCCACTTTCTTAGTTTTTCGGATTTCATGGCTATTGAAATCAGAAAGATTAGGAAAGTAGTCACTGATTTAGCAAAAAGTAACTTGATAAGTTGTCGTGGCTTAAGCTCCATTGAAGTTTGATTATCTGGAAACGAACTATAATTGCACTTGTGTTGCTTCAGTACCTAGACAATTAACAAGTTTTTGCATTAGAAGATAAAGAATAGTACAAAAGCTATGTTACAACAATTGCTCCTGTCTTATCTTGTGTAGCATTTGGTTGGAGTTGGTGGATAAGGTTTGGTGATTATGATTAGTTTCTCATACATGGGTGGTTTTGCAGATTGACAAAGCTAATATTCAAAAGAAAAAAGATGAGGAGAAGGCTCTCAAGGAACTTAAGGCAAAGGCTCAGAAAGGAGCTCTTGGAGGTGCTGGTCTGAAGAAGAGTGGCAAAAAATGATTTTTAAGTACCAGTTCCTCGATTGAGCGTTCATGACTCTTTGATGTTATTATGTTGTTATCTAGTATAAAACCTGTTGGCTTGTTCACAACTGACAGACAGTCTTTAGTTATTGAACTGAAGGAGTCTTCACTTATGGGGGTTATATATTTTTTGCAATTTTAAACTATTTGATGTAGTTCTTTTACCTGTCAAGTATGAACTGCTGTGTTGTAGATATGAATCAAGGTAAATTACTTAATTAAAACAAATAAATTGCTTTGGTTGTGTAACAGAACTGATCTTTGCACAAATTCCTCTAAGGAAGTCATCTCTCTTGAAAATTAGAGTATAAGTACAGAGGCCATATTATTTTAACCATCCATAAGGTACATAATACATTCAGCCTCTTTGCCTGTAACGGATTTTGGTAGTGCTCTTTTCAGGAAGTAAATACAACAGAATAAAAACCTGACTGTTTGATGGATCAATAAATCGGGTTATCAAAATTTCATGGCTTGCTCTTTTGAAGATTTGCTCAGATAACTACGTGCAACTCATAATGTATGAAGTTATTTGGGACGGATGGAGTAGAAGAATTGGTTATTGTAGGGTTCATTGATTATTCTCGAATTAATGGAGAGGGCAACTCTACACGGTATTCCCTAGGCATTTTTCTTTTCCTGTTACTATAACTAAATGAGCGCGATGTATTGTATTTGTACATACAAGTAGTGATGCATCGTGGATGGGATGAACAAGAGCGACTGTTGATGAAATCCTCAGACCTTTTTTCAATAAAATTAATCTGTCTATGAATAGTGTATAACAAAGCTTAAATACTCCAAATCATCATCTCTAACCCTAAAATAAAAAGGAAAATTACCAAAACGTCATAATACTAAACTACCGAATCTAATAAAATTCTCAGAAATTGTAAATAAGCCCCTAAAATCACAAAAACGCGATTTTAACCCTCCAGACGATAACGGATTGCCGTTTCTGGTCACAAAACTTCGGCCCCACGTCCAAATCAAACAATTGTTCGTCAAGGCTTAATTTCAGCAGGTTTCGTTCTCCATCAAATAGTGAAAATAATTACACGAATTATTTTGTTCTTTAGTGCCCTTTCCCTTGGTAGGAACACCTCCCCTGGCACCTTGGCCTTGATCTCTCGGGCACCTGGCCTTGGTCTCCCGGGCACCTGGCCTACACCTTACCGCACACTTGGCCTTGATCTCCCAGACACCAAGTCCACACGACAACACCTTACTGGGCACCAGCTTGATCGTTTGAGCACCAGCGCCTACACATTGCAACAGTTCAATTGATGCAATTTTCTAACATCCCGGGATCATGTTTGTTGCAAACCAACTAAAGCAAATGGGTGCTAATTTTTTAAGTATGGTAGTATAATGTGTACGGGGAATACGTGAAATTTGAAGGTTCACAAAACTTCAATGCAAACAAGAGCTCGAAAACTGATACTATTTGTATGGTTCATACAATAGCTCCATTAAACTTGATCTCAGCTTATCTGTTACTAATATAAGATCCTGAGCTGATTATCCATCTCAAAACGGTTTCATTTCCTCCCTACAAGTCTCTCAGTACAGCATGAGGCCGTGTTGATATCAATCAATACTACCAAGGAAACCACAGTAGTGTAGGGCACAAGCGACATGCCCATTATATATTGGAAACATAGAACTCATCTGATATGAAGTGAGCTCAAAAGATTCTAATACCTCATCAATGAGTGACAGACAAAATTACAGGCAAACAAATTCTTTTTACCATATACTAGCAAATGGGATATAATGAACCATGGAAGTGCTACTCTTCAGGAGTTTCTTGTTGATCTGGATCTTGTTCACCGCCCTCCTCTTCTTGTGGTTTCTGCTCTTCTTCCTCTTCTTCTTCTTCCTCTATTAGAGGAGGGTCATATGGCATTGGTGGTGGTAGTGGAGTTTTCATTGGCCCGAACTGCGGGAAAATGTCAGGTCTCCTTCCAGGTCTTCGCCTTTGATACTCCTGAATGATCAGAATAGAGATATTATTGGATAAGTTGGCACTAGTTAGATTCAGAAAGACTTGGCTCAAAGACTGAATCACACTAAAATCTAAAAAGTTCGGTCAATTGGACTAATGATCTGTGATTTATGGGTGTGAAGGTACTCTCAAACCCCAGTAAATGATGGTGTCCAAGTAGTAGTTCTTGCCAGTTGTCACGTGTCCTTGTAGCTAGGTAGAATTTTGTTTCTCCGGATTTCATTTTTGCTTTTATTTCTCACTTTCTCCAATCTATAACATTTCCCACTGATTTCTCCATTTTTAACCTTCAAAATCACTAACAATCTATCTCACATTTATATTCACAAATAATAAGACATTGAAGGTTTCAAACTTGACTTCTTCTACTCCAAAATCAAAATCACTCTCGTCTACCTCCTGATCATCCGCTTCTGAGATGTGATTAGCATTTGCTAGAGTAAAGTAAGAAGGTGGAGAATTTGCTCTTTACTATAGTACTATTCTAACTGAAACATTAAGAAATCTGACATAATTAATGCTCACAGAATCGAAGAACAATGATTGGAGATTTAAACATAAGCTGTAACAATTATACAAGCCACTATTTTTCTGGGAGCTTCTAACAAAAGTTCAAAGTACAGATGGTGTAGCTGTCAGAGATACCCATGCAGTGGAGCAGGGAAAGGTTTGAGATTTACAGTTAAAATTCTTCTAAAGAAAGGAGTAGGGTTAGCAGGAAATGAGAATTTAGGACTGGAACACATGGAATCCTTAAATAAAAAGATCTTTATCATATGTAATAATTAATATACAACTTAGTTAGATGGACAGATGACTAAAAGCTATTAGGTGAACAGCATCATTAGCACTTAGCAGGGTCTTTCCAGTTTCCACAGTGGTTGGGTAACATCGAATACAAGGGTAATCATTCCTATGAGAAAGTCAATGGAAATACAGATCACAAGTCACTTTAATGTTTCATGCGTAATCTATTCACCATTAGTATGGGCTGAATTAACACTATCACATGGAATCTCCCACTTAAGTTCACATTACACAGAACAACCTAATTGAAAGTTGAAAAGACTCAAAACATACACAAATAACAAATCTAAGAATCTCAGCTACTTATCCTGGCAACAATAAAACAATGCAGATATCATTTGATTAGATTGTGTGAACCAATTCATGTAGGGTTCATGACGGACATAACACAGTTGATTAGATCATATCCAATCTATTATATTTTCATGTTATTTTGACAGGGAAGTCTATCAAACTTGCACATGGTACTCTAGATCTCCGTATATAGAAGAATCAAATCATAATGTGACACTATGATAATTAGTGAACATCATGAATTGAACCTAGGATTTACATATTATCTAAGTCTAAGGAGTTGTCAGCCAACAAGGATACCCAAGTCTACAATTCGCTACTTAGCTATAGTATGGTAAATCAGCAAAAACCTATACTCCATCACAAATTTTCCCATGAAAAGGCCCCACATGGTTTTCATTATCCACAATTCGTAATTTATTTTCACAAACTGAAAAGCTGATATTGACCTCGAAAGCCCTATAGAATGAAATAAAAAAATGCCAGTAACCTAACAAGACATATCAAAGATAGAAGACTAAGTTGGGATTCCAGAGCACCTCATATCCGTAAAGTTACCAACACGTTAGTTCAATGTTTCTAGGATGTTCAAGAAGTACATTTCAGGTACCAGCAAAAACAATGCAAATAATTCGGTTAACCCTCTTCTCCTACCCCATTCCCTGCAGCATCTCAGAATTATCCTATATAATACCTAGTTCATCAGCTCACTTGTTCATCTACTTCAGATTGTAATGCAAATGACTCCAACAGAAATATATACAGTCCATTCAGCTAGTTTCTTGAGCGCATAGAGACAATTACTCATACGATTTATGATTGTCCCCGTTCGGTTATCGATGTTCACGATGAATAACCAACCAAGGCAGTCCAGAAAACATAAATCGAAAACATTCCTTGTAAATTCGCACCTGAGCTAAAAACCGAAGCTCATCGAAAACTATACTTACATAAAAAGACAGCAATCAACATAAATTCTCAGAGGCAGCAAGCAACACAAAAATCGATGGAAATTCGATTACGAGGATAAGAAAGTTACTTACAGAGGGAAAATCCGTAGGCGCGGGGCGAGTGAGCTTCAATTCATCGGGAGCACCACGAACAATTGAAGACCTCCGGCTGGAAGAGGCATGAATTCTACCGAATCGATTAAGCGGCTGAAGAAAACCAGTGGTGGAGATGCAGGAAGGGTAAGATGTGTGTGAGGAAGTTGAAGGAGAAGAGGAAGCGAGCGAAGAAGATGGTGGTGCCAGTGAAGGAGCTGGCAGTGATAACGAGGTCAACAACGCCATAGCCACCATTGAGATTTCTCTGGTATCTTCTTCTTCTTCTCAAATGGACCAAGAGGGTTTAGGGACTACGATTCACGGAGTTTATGATAACAGAGAAACTATCAGATTATTCGATCCGGTTGGATTAAGATTAGGATCCACAGCAGCGGGTGGGTGGTTATCAAGCCAGTTGTTCCGATCTGGGTCAAATCATTCTCTCCCTATGAAATTGCGAGGGGGTAAAACGCAGGATCGTTTTTACTAAATGCATGACACATTTTATATATTACAAAAGACTTAATAAATAATATAAACATAAAATTCGTATCATTTTCATAAAAATATCACATTTTCGAAAATATATGACTGTATATACATTACAATACCATAACGTAACAAAAATCAATATTATAAAATCAGTAGTCATTCTTTATAAAGAATAATAAATATTATTATAATTCATATTTGTAGTCATTAATATTTATTTAATAATTCAATTAACTAATTTTAAATAAATAATTTTTAAAAAAAATTAAAAAAATTAAAAATTTAGCTCCATCTGACCAGGACGAAAGTATTTAACTTTATTTTATTTTTAATATTTTTTTAAGCTCAAAGCTCCGATCGGAGCTGCAAAGCTCCGACCAGCCTGGTCGGAGTAATGGCCGGAGCTCCGGTGATGGATTCTTCGTGTCGTTCTTCGTGTTTATTCTTCGTGTTCGTTTTTCGTGTTTTCCATAAAAATTTCGATTTATTTATTCGGATAATATGATTGGATTAAATAAATATGTTTAGATATTTTTGTAGGTAAAATTGTAATTATTTATAATTATAGGACTATTTTATGAATTACAATAGTTGTGGTGTTGTTTGTAATATATAAAAATACGTCATGCGTTTAGCAAAAGATGTCCTGCGTTTAACATTTCTGATAATATAATAACTCTATTTTGTACTCTTTCTTTTCATATAATTCAAAAGTAATTTACATTAAAATTTTAAACTGTTCAGAGTCAAACTAATTTAAATTGACTTTGAAAATTTAGTTCTCAATCAATGGTGCAAAGCTTGATTAAGAATTTTTTTATGATAAATTGACTTTATACATATTTTTTTTATAAACGGTTAAGGTGACTTGAACTCCTTACAAATTAATTAAAGGTGAAGCGTTTTACTAACTGATATAAACTTCATTAACTTTATACATATTTCAGTGTAACAATATTATAAAGAATCGTTAACTTATATCAAATGCCATTACTTTTATAAATTGACTTTATATATATTTTATTGTAACAATAGTATAAAGAATTGTTAACTTATACTATTGAATTTCATTACTTTAAACAAGTAATACACTAGTATTTCTTTTAAAGGTTTTTGAGTTTTGATAACAAAAGCATTTTTAATTTTTGAAAAGGAATCCAAAATATAATGAGTAATTTCTGTAATAGACAATCCTTTGTAAACCAGATCAAACATTATAATTTTTACAACGAACATTATATATTTAAAAACTTTAATAATACAATTATGTTTATTATACACGTGATGTTTTAAGTTTTATCATATTATATTTATAATTAAATATAAAATGTTAACATGATCTAGTATCAATAGAAATAGTTTCTCACAAAAGTTTAATAATGCATATTCATTTTTTATTTTCCTATTTTAATATCCAAATTATAACTTATGCATGAACAAGTTTTCCGAAAAATCAACATCAAAGAGATACAAAAGACTGACAATCGTATGCATCTTTTAACTAAGAACATCGATATTATTATACACATAAAATTGATATAAAACGTGCTCGTAAAATACCATTGATGTTGAGAGAAAAAAGAGAGAAGAACATGAAGAGAGTAGAGATTATAATGGAGAGAAAAAAGAGTTCATTCTTTACTCATGTGTTGTGTCCAAATGAGAGTACAAAGAAGGGGTATTTATAGATCAAGGGACTAGGAGTATATGAAGAGACATCAACTATTCCACTAACCATTAGAACCATTAAACTCCTCAATAATCCACTAAATGGTACAACTAATGTACATTTATCCATAGCACTCCCCTTGAATGGACATTAGTTGGTGATGTTGGTACACGAGAGATATACTGCCTCATTAAAAACCTTGCTAAGAAAAATCCAGTGGGATAAAAACTTAGTCAAGGGAAAAAGAGTGAAGTGTGTATCCAACTCCCTTGATCGATGCATCATTGTAATTCTTCAAACTGCTGAAATTCCAATCTTCTGGATCAACTTCTCAAATGATGATGTCTGATATGATTTACTAAGCAACTCTTCAAATCTTCTGTACTTGAATGGAATCTTCTTCACATAGATGATGATGGAGAATAACTTATGTAATATGTAGCTCGTCTTCATGTGGAAGAACTTTCAAATAACATCATGTAGTTCATAACATCACTTTATAATATTGAAAGGTTGGACCCATAAGTCTCATTACCTTATCTTTATCACATTTATCAAAGATATGGAGATGGAGATAATTATATGCGTTTATAATGTTGTTTCATTAAAAACATTGCTAGGAAAAATATAGTGGGATAAAAACATAGTTGAAAGGAAAAAAATGTGCAACATTTGCTCATGTGATGTGCAATGATTTTCAATCATTATCTCCTTCATATGCTCAATCTTCAGGTTGAGCTAACATTGGTATAACCAATATTAATTTTCATTAGTATTGAGAATTTTAACTCATACTTCAATAGTTCACTGCGGTGAATGCCATTTTGTATTTTATCAACATAAAGTTGATTATGATATGATTATAGAGGTTTCAAATATGAAACATCAGTTCTTCAAGAACTTTACTCGTTCAATCCATGTTAGCAGTCTCCTTGGAACTAAGTGTCGGAGATTATATCTCCTCTCATTGAAATTTCTCAAAATATATTACTTGCAAGTCAAAACCTGTCGGTTTTTCAAATTCGTTTAATCAATTGAACTTCAGGTCCATGAGCTCATTTTCTATCAATAATCATTGAATGGACTCACATGTAAGATCCTCATTTACATGTCCATCAAATTTGGCATATGCTTATTCACTTCTCGGTTCCATGTATACCAGTATTTCAAATATCTTTCTTTGATTTTTCAAGTAAGTACTTGATAATTGATATATGGATATTTTTGTAGGTACCATTTCATTTCATATAGCTCATATATATATTATAGTTCAGATATCTATGACTTCTATGACATCAATTACTCTTCAGGAGTACCAACTGTCTTATCTTGCAATTTTCTTGTATTGTATTGTACTTGAACCGTGATTCACTGATGTAAATGAATCATTAGTACAATAGGCAAGATATATCAATGTTCACCACATGTCGTTCTATAATTGATACGTAACTTTGTATGCCTCAAAATATCGGATCATAGCGGGTTAACATTCAAATCATAAAACTTTATGTTTGAACAAATCTTGATATAGTAACATGAAGCTGAATTTTTAGTTCGAGATTGAACTTTCAAATATATGGGATCAATTTGCTCTATAAATTTTTTACCAGCTTATTCATGCTATTCCTCCTCTAAGCTGGGAAAATTAAGGTTCATTGAAATATATTGTCCAACTTAAAAATACAATGCTTCACGCATTAGTTTTCTGCGGAGTACAATATTGTAGGGAGTCAATATATTTATAAAGTTGGATTTTCTTGTGCTGAAAATAAATTTGCCCTCAATTTGAAGATCATACTTATGGGTAAATGTCACATATCCATCAATAATTGAAACTTAAAAAGTGTGACTTTTGTTGATTCAAGATCTTCATTTCTATGCATATTTCAATGTTGTGTTTTGCCATAATAATAAATACAACACGAGATAACTTTCAGCACATAATCATATGAATTTGACCTTTCAATAATATGACATCTGACACAATCAATGTGATTTTCATAACTGGCAAGACTAATTATATCAATTCACTTTAGGAAATTAATCTTATATATGTCATTGAGCACAGTTTCGTGAGAGTACACACTTTTGTGTGATGATGAAATCAAGTCATGCACTTGTGTTATGTCTTCTCGACATAATCCATCTTTGGAGGGTATCTATACACTTGAGCATTTACAATATAATGCTCCCCTCAAATGCTCATGGCATCATTAATAACTGTCTCACACCATAAGCGATTTTTATCATTCATATATTCCAACTACAAGTTGAAAAAATTATATAGATTAATACTACCAACTTCAGGTTGGAAGTTATCACTTTCTTTGCATCAACATCAATAAAATATGTTTAATATGGGTGTGCATATCATCTTTGTCTATCTATCAAAGAGATGGCTTGAAGAGATGTATCAGCACAATCAAAGAGATGATAGTGCTGAAGGGAAAAGCTATTGATAGTGCTCAACCTACTGATAGAAAAATGTGCACTACGATCCTAAAGGAAAAGCTAGAATATTAAACCATTTGTTGACGGATTTATGGTTTGAATATTATCTATATGTTGATGGGTTTATCATATCCATGATATGTCTGTGAACATATATTAACAACCATCAATCGTTGTACTACTTTTAGTGGTTTATTATAAGAATTAAGATCTACGGATCTTTATTGGTAAGGTATTCAACCTTTTAATCTTTCATCAATGATGGTGAAGATATATATCGCATATGTCTTATATTGACTTTATACTTGTATCAAATATTCGCTTCAGGGAATATGGTTGATTATCTTCAATATCTCATATAGTAATATATAATAATATAATAAGTATGAAGAATTTGATAAATAAAATTAAACTTATCATGTATAATGATCAATGAGACTTAAACTCGGATGATATGTGTAGCTCTAGCTCGATCTAGGAAGTCTGTCCGTTTGATCGATTGACACAACTTGCAATTCCGAGAAATAAAACCTCGAGTGATGATGTACTGTAAATTTGTTCAAAGTCCACATATTGGTATCTTCTTCGCTTCATGCCTGCCGCATGAAAATAACTTGAGAATTGAGAAACATGAGGTTTAAGTGTATATGAGAGTAAATAAATAAATAAAAAAACTCCATGACCAAAGTATCTGATGATTCCTGATTTATGAATCAACTATTCATCCTTAATGGTCCAATATAGCCGTAGCCCGTAGGATTTTGTAAAAGAATGGAAGCATATGCATGAAATTCTGTAATTGGCTTTGATTTGATGAAGGAATTTTGGTGTTGCACGAAAAATTGGAATGATAATTGGTGAGCTCAATCGTACTGAAACTCTATCGTACTGATAATATGTTGAGATAAAAATAGGGTAGAACATGAAGATAGTAAAAATTATAATGAAGAAAATAAAGAGTTAATTCTTCATTTAGAAGTATTTATAGATCAAGGTACTAAAAGTATCTAAAATACACTAACTATCAAACTCCTCAATAATGTATATTCATTAATTAGTACTACATTTATCCATAACAATTGAGTGGTTTATTGGTTAGCAAAACCAGGAATTCTGGTCACACTATAACAAGTTCATAACCACTCATCATCACAATCCTAGAAAAGGCATATTGAATCTGATTTTCAAAAACCTCTAGTCATTATACTGAGACTTGATTCCTAGAGCAGCCTTCATCATTTCCACCTTGTTGAAATCAGCGCTAAATTCCCCATCTTCAACCTCGGATTTCCTGGCCTGGTCCAATTTGAGAGCAATCTCAGCATCTGTGTAGTCTTGATCTATTAACTTCTCCTCCAACATTACAAGCTTCAGCTCAATCTGACGCTTCTGATCGTGCTCGATTATATCTTTATTGCTCTTCCGGATCAGGCCTTCACCCGACTTATTCGGCTCTGTCACCACTCTGTTTGTGTTTGGCCTTGCGGCGAACTTGTTAGACTGTACGTAGCCGTTGCTGCCGGACCCCCGAGCGGTCGGCAAACCGGTCCCATTGTACATCTTTTACAACTTCGATTAAGAACCCTGATCGATGGATGGGATTCAAACTTGAAACCCTAGGCCTATAGTAGCGATATGATGATGGGGGAAAGAAAATTGATCAATTTCCAAAGTTTGGACTAAATAGACGATGCATTGTTATATATTACAAACAACACTATAACTATTATAATTCATAAAATAATTTTATAATTATAGATAATTATAATTTTACCAAAAGAACATCTAAACATGTTTATTTGATCCAATCATATTATACGAACAAATAATTCAAAAAAACTTTAAAAAAACACGAAGAATACGAAAAACACGAAAATTCATCATCGATCTCCGACCAGGTTGGTCGGAGCTGTGCAGCTCTGCCCAGATCTGGGCGGACGGAGCTCTAAAAAAAATTAAGAAAAAAAAAATTGAAAACTGACCAGGATCGATCCTGGTCAGATCGGAGTTAATTTTTTCCTTTTTTTAATTTCTTTTTTAAATTATTTATTTAAAGTTAGTTAATTTAATTATTAAGTAATTAAATAAATATTAACGAATACGAATATGAATTATAATAATATAAAGATCACAAATGTATCATTATTTGTAAAATATGACTACCGATTTTATAAATATTTTTTGTTACGTTATGGTATCGTGGTGTATATACGGTCATATATTTTTGAAAATGTGATAATTTGATAAGTTTTACGAAAAATGGTACTAATTTTATATTTATACAATTTGTTATACAGAAATGTGTCATGTGTTTAGTAAAATTGGTCATGCGTTTAACAATCCCCTTAATTTAAATGATATTGGACGGAATATATATAGAGAATCTGAGGGTAGATAAGATAGAATTGGAAATATAAGGAAATGCACTTTAATTTTCCTTTTATTTTAGGAATGAAAATATACAATATTAATCGATAAGTCACTCAATCATTAAGTAATAAAATCGGAGGTATAAGTAAACGGTACTCTAATCGGATCATTGAATCATTAATTGTTATATTTAATGCGATGAAATATAGATATCGAATTTATAAAAAGAATACAAACTTTTACAAGAGACCGTCTTCGAACGAGACCAGTTCAATATCACATATTGAATTACAATCATAATATGATTACATTGTTAAAGTTCAGACATCGGGGGGTTGACAAAGAAGATATTGAAACACCAATTTGGGTCTTATACACCAAGCATACATTATAATTGATTTATCTACATTTCTAAATATGTGATTGTGGTAAAAAATACGATGATAGAGTGGGGTAATATGTAACTATAGTTTCAGCAAGAACAGTCATTCATCAATGGAGTTTGCCATGAAAATGAGGCTAGATACACTTGTGACAGAAGCAGCAAACAGTTTACAAACAATATTTGAGACTAGAGCTACATTTATTCCTGAACCTCAACATACTAGGTAATAGGTATACTTCAAGCAGACTTACAGCCAAAACACAGACTGATCATGACATCATGACTTGATATGGAAATGGAATCGACATGTACTTTGGATTCTATATCTTTATAGGACCAAGGCTTCTTGTTGAACCGTAAACACTGCCTGATCCCACCTTCCTCATTGAATTGTTTCGACTTTTTAAAGGCTTGGGAACATTGTACTCCAGATACATGTCCATGAAAAACTTGTCAACCATCTCCTGGTAAACTGGACTGGTAAGCCGGGAGTAGTAATGGAGCACTTCCTCAACATCCATCACATTGTCCTCATCGCTTATGTCAATCATCTCCAGCTGTTTCATCTTATGAGCCAAAGCATTGGCAGCTATGAAACTCGCCTCTTTTTCTTGCTTTCGGCTTGATTTGTAACTCACCTTCTTCTCGTCCTTCAAGTCCGCCAACTTGTAATCTGCAACACTTTGATCACCTCCCTTTTTCTCTTCTTTTGGCACGAGAAAGATCTCTTCTGTCCTCTTGCTTACTCCATTTGATTCGTGCACCCATCGATTGGAGAAGCTTTTGTAAAAGCAATCAAGATCCTGAGCCTTATAGTTGATCTTAATGCTGTTTGAGAATATGGATTTGGCAAGAGGAGAAGGTGTATTTTGGTAGCTTCCTTGGAGAAAGGACTTGAGATTTCTGAATCTGTTCTGGAAGAATTTCTTGGTTTTGGTAAAGGTTTGTTTGATCACAACTTCTGGCCTGTGATCTTTTCTGCTACAAGGCTTTTTGTCCATTTCTTTTTTTGCCTATGACAGAAAGTTCCAAGTAAGTTGAAAGTAAGTTGGCTCTATTATAGTAGCAAGCAAGCAAATAGATATAGCCAAGTTGTTGGTCAATTGAGACAAATGGTTACACTTCCAGTTTTGGCTTCAATACCTTTCGACCGTTGAGCTGTCAACTGTAGACTGATTTGGGCCAGTTTGTGATTAAAGCCAAATCAAGGCTTAACAGAAGTTTACAATTATACACCTACCCCAAATATAGCTTATTGATTAAACCAGATCAGTAGCATTAGTACACTGATGTAACTCTCAGAGAATTATGTATATGTATTGCTTCTGTTTAATTGCATGGAAAGCCATATATAGTCAGGGACTTCGGATGGACATGGGACGGGGTATAGTGGGATATTTGCCCCTTCTAATTAAACTCTGAAATAATCTCATAGATATGTTCCTCCTCCCAAGCCGCATATGGTGTGGCTTTTTTCAGCCATGGCTATCTTGGGTACTACAACTGTAACCTATTTTCATATGTAGATGTACAAGATATAAATAATGAGGAAGTAACACCTCGATGTAACATAGAATAATTCAGGCAAAATATTAAGAAGGGTTCTTATTAAGAAAGAACCTTAAACTTTGTTACCAAGCACCCGTAATGGGCCTATTCGTATTAAGAAGCTACATTAAACGGGAAAACAGGACAAGTGTGTCCCATTTTGCACTTTTCCAGTTTTCCCAGGAACTCTGTCCGTTTCCAAATTAATTTCTTTCACTGTCCAAAGAATGAGCTGTTTAAAGCTATCAATGCGACCTGCTGCTGGTCCTTAACGATAAGCTTCACCTAGTGGTCCAAGCAATCACAAAAAGCTCTAAGCGGTTTTAGCCATTGTTAGACCAAATAATGCATCAAATTAAAAAGAACTGAGTTAGTTGAGGAATATTGATTTGTTCTAAGCCAACTAAGAGAAAAATACAATGATACAAGACTTGATCACAATTCTTATTACTTCTATCAAGTGATTAAGAGACGTAAAACATTCTATTACTGCGTTTGAGACTTGGAGCTATTGGGGGCCCTATCCCTTTTAAGAGGTTAGGTGCCTTGAGAGGGGACCAAGGTGATTGAAGATAGTAAGTACAAGGAGATAAGGCTCATTTCACTCTTTGCTTGGTGCAATCACTTTCTTACAGATGAAATGATTGTAAAAGTTTAATTGAAGCTTCTGCCTCGGTTTCCTGATGTGACTTGAACCTAAACATACTGTTCTTCTGGCCCCTGGACCATCATAAGTTCATCTCAACAGATACTTGGAACCAAAGTATTATTTACCAAGATAAATATGAGTAAATTGCAGCAGCTATACATGCCTTTCAGAAACCACATTTAACTTGCTGTTGATTCCCTTTGATAACTTATAGAGATTAAACTGTGTGCAATGAGATTTGACTAGGAGACAAACCTGGAAAACTGATGCTGTGCGAAATCAGTCAGTAGAAAGTTCTCAACACATTAGGAGTATAGCACTTGGTACTTTCTTCCTGATGATGACAATGACTTCTTTTCTGTACGTCATTGATGTCCCTTGTTTTTGTGGAATTTAAAGAACTGATGCAGCAATTTATGGGCCTCTCCATAACTGTTGTCTGCAGTAACAAGACGGTTTTTTATCCACTGAGGCAGCTTATCAGTCGGGTGAGAAAAACTGCTTTTCGAGGGATCAAAAGTGTAACGTGCATCAACCAACAATATTGCAGCATAATCCTTAATGTGGCGAATTGCTCTGCCTGCAAAGAATAGAGTATTATCTGAACTTCAGAACAGAGTCATGTCTGCAATGATGCATCATGCATTACAGAAGCATGCTACAGACCATAAGGCAGCACATAAAAGGTTAAAACGGTCTGGTAGCTAACATATAAAATATAAATTTTAACTGTCTGTCTTCTACAACGGTGTAAAGTGCACAGGCTTCCACAATTCTTGATATACTAAAATCACAATGTGTAAATATGCAACCGGGAGGGTGAAGGCTGTGTGTTACGTTTATTCCATAAGATGACCTCTTAATTTCAGAACTAGCACTAAAACTAGTTTCATTGCAACAGTTGCAAAATGCATTCAAAAATTGGGTGCAGAGGCACTTAATTAATACATGTTCTTTGAAAACAAGGGGATTTGGTATAAGTTAACATATAGCACTAGGAGTCATTATGCATTTTATTTTTACCCCTAAGGCCCTAGATTAGCATATTATCTTCAGCAGGTAAAGTTTTTACTTGTACTTGCACTTACCAATAGATTGATTAACAGCTTTCATGCAAAGATTCTCGTAGTACTCCTTCCCTCTGCCTTTGCACCTTCTAAGGGTCTGGAACCCAGTCTCCAGATCCCCATTGTGGCATTCACCAAAAACAGAAGTATTCAAATTTCTATTCATAGTTATCTGCTGGAGGCCTTCAATATGTTTCACCCTCTCTATCAACTCAATATCTGACGGGCTAGGATACGGCAATCCTACCATTACAATGCATCGACCTGTGCCATCACTAAAGTTGATGCCTTCAGATATCTTGCCCCCAACAACAGCAAATATAATTGCACCAGTGCAAGCTGTGGAATCACTAGTTGACAGCTCGTCAATCGTTTCTTTGTATTCCCTCAAGACAGATTCTATGTCAGTACTTTTTCTAGGCTCTCTAAATATACGTTTCTTCTTCATGATTCTAGAAAGGATGCCTGATGCTTTCCACGCATCATAGACCCTGGTTTCGTAGTCAAACGAAGAGAAAAATACGACCACTCCTTGTGGGACAACAGTAGCTATATTACATAGCAGAAGACCTAGTTCCTCAATCTGGAGTTTAGTCCAAAAACAATGTAGAGATAGTTAAGAAACAGAAGACATATTGTTACTTATCGGTGCTTGCAAGAGCTTCAGTAAGCAACTTATATCTGGCTTTTATGCCATTTTGCCAGGTTTGCAAATGTACTTTATGGCCATGAATTGAAGGATTTCATACCAATAGTAAGGAAAAGCCAAAGTCATGAGGTGCATACTTAAACGGCTTAAATAAGGTTTGCAAGCACCACATAGTTCATTCACATCTTTACAATAAAGCAGTGTGGATTAGTTTGTTCATGAAAGATATTGAATACTAGTGATATAGCTTTCTTACCATAGTTGTTGAGCTTCTGGCTTTGAAGCTAAAGTCAAATGGCCGACCAGATGGTCCACGTTTGACGGCAATTGGCAGAATATTTTCAGAAGGTATTATATGACCACATGAGAAGAAGGGCAACTGATCTAATTTTAGGGATGGGAACAGTCTTTCCTTTGTTTCCTCTATTGGTTGTAAAGTTCCTCCAGCCATGATGACAGCATGAGCTTGATCAGCGACCTGTGCAAAAGGAAATCCCAAAAGAAGAATAAATAAATCATAGTAATAACAATAAAAACTAAATGAAAACAATTATGAAAGCCTTAGAATATGAAAGATATCAAGTAACTTCTAACCTGAGAAAAGATCTTCTCTCCGGTCAGCATGACATATTTTATATATCCACCTTCTAGACCATTACATGTTTGGCTAGTAGATGAAACTATTATTTTTCCATCACTGTCCTTATTAGTCAAAGAGGAAAGCAAATCAGCCAACGCCCTAAATGCAGATATTAAACTTTCATTGTTAATAGCTTCATTGTCTCCAACAGGGGCAACTTTCTCCAAATTGGCTAACTTTTCTCCGTAACCAGAGACCTAAAAGACAACATTAATGTTAGGCTCTCAGAGTTCAAGAGCTACTCCTAAAACAGAACGATACACAACCAGAGGAAATAGAATAAAAAAGATCATTCACCTTGTAAACAATGTTGCTTTCTTTGATGTACTGCAACAATTTGACTAGGTTTATAGTGTCAATGTTTAGAGCAAATAAAAAGTCATTGATGGTCATGGGGGTATTAGATGCATTTTTAACTTCCTCCGCATCACATGAAGCATCAGAAAGAATCTCAAAGTTCCTATCTTCATGTAGAACTTCTAGAAAAGACTTCACAAGGACGGTCAAAGTCTGAATATATCTGCGGTTTCCGGGTCCCAAAAGATTGCAAAACCTTTGAAAATATCCATTAAAATGAGACTGAAGATAGTTTAACTGAAAATATAAGAGGGGAAGATTATCAGAACAACTCGAAAGCGAACTGGTGTCAAACATAAACGGAGATATCTAGAAGCATTGGCAAATACTAGTGCAACACATGCATAGCTACCCATTCACCTGGGCCAAGGTAATTTTTGCATCATACATGCTGGTAAGAGTATCAGCTAGATTATGAGCTTCGTCAATGATGATGACACTGTTTTTCAAATTCAAACCAAGTGAATCACGTGACGATTTTGAAAGAAGAGACTGGTAAGGGAGAACCACAAGATCGGCTCCAGGCACCATTCTCCGTGAGCCATAATACGGGCAAGATCCAATGTTGCGCCCAACACGAACAAGATCTTCAACATCCAGAGCTTCTAGCTGGACTACCTCATTCCTGAACTCTTCTATTTTCTTACTTCTCAGCATTGGACATCCACAGGAAGCTTTTTTACAGCTCACTCTTCTTCCAGCACCTACTTTCTGGTAATCATAACAATATTCAGTAAACCAGAATATCCTTGTGGGAGTAACTATAGATACAAACCATTTACAACACAATCAGATTGCAATTATAAAATGTGTTACATGAGATTGATTAATCTAGTACTAAAATCAAGCATTGATCAAACACCATTTCTTTGTGTTTGGCTCCAAAATTGATCAAACAACAGATATGTCGGCACTATTCATGGTATGACCAAACCCCACCCACCCTCGCTTCTTAATTGCATGACCATGATATACTTGCTTCTTTTATATTCTTCCACCATCAAAATTATTTGTCACTTTATATATCTCTAATTGTAAACCAAAATATTGAATTATTAACACAAAGGAAATCCAATTAAACTAACTAACTAATCAAATGAATCAGAAAACGCTTCCGTTCCATATCAAAACCATTCTACCAGGATATCACTTGAGCCAATGAGTGGTTTCACAATTCCAATCAAGAACAGTGGTTTTATATTAGCTGCCAGCCTTCATTCGGTGATCAAAAGTATTCCTAACGGATACTTACTCCAAGAAAGGTGTTATCAAAGAGGAAGTTATGATGAAGATATACACATAGCAGAGCATGTTTCTTTCACTTTACAAACTCATGTACCTGGTGCATAGAAAGATGCTTTTACTCCAGAAGCACGTTTTGTATGTAAATCAAAATTATTCGTGGATTTCATATCAAACCCAAAAACTGGTTCACCCATGACCCCAATTATTCAAAATAAGATGACTTCTATGTGTCATACAAAAAACAAAAATGAACAAGCTGATTTATAGTAACAGAAGGAGGATCTGCAAAATAGCATGTAAACGGGATGTAAACATGGACCCAAAAGGCTAACCACTTTGAAGATCCTGCGACTGTAGCCTTATTAGTTACAAACACAAAGGATATGTGAATGGCATGCATAGGCAAAATAATACCTAAGATAAGATCGCAAATTTCTATATTTGGTATAAATATTGATAATTAAACTAATCGGTACCGGTTATATAATGTCATTTCATATCATGTGCATCAGAAGAAAGAACACAATGTGGACGTCATGATAAATAATAGAGAAAACAGTTTAGCATTGAAAATTTCATGCTGCTTACCAATTTCATTTCAAAATAGAAACAATTCAATTACTTCCGTAAAAAAAAGACACAGAGTCCTATAGTTGAGATGTAGCTACTAGTCAACTACCTTCATTTTAGAAGTTAGCTGCTTCTTGTTCTTTTGAAGTTCCAAGCACCTCTCATTTATTCGAGCCACACTTCTAAGTTTAACAACATCTGGAAAAGAGGACAAGATTTATTAAAACAACTCACAAAAATTTTCATACACTGACATACTGTGGTGAATACCTTCATTGATACAATAACTTTTCCTTGATCCCAAACAAACAACCTTCAACTCACTAGCAAATTTAGTCTTCCTCAGCTCGTTCACAAACTGAGAAAGCTGAGAATGCGTCCTGCTACAAAAGTACACCTTCAATTTCGCCTCCTCTTCACCCTCCCCGGCCCCATCAACCTCATCTTCCTCACTAGTCGAAGCCTCATCAATTCCACCATTCTTCCGTTTCGATTTCCCACCACACTCCCCTTCACTATCATACTCTTCCAACAAAAACTCCTCATCTTCCACCTCCCCAGCCTCATCTTTCCCCTTCACATTCTTCACCTCTTTCCCATTACCATTTCCCCTACCTAGCTCCCTAACAGTTTCCTCCTTCCCCTTTTTAGCCCTAATTACCAATTTTTTCTTCATATCCAGTTCCGGCTCCCGATGTGGAACAAAATTCTTCATCCAATCCGGTTCATCATCGTCATCGTCTCGATCGACACTGTCACTCCCAGTCCCATCACTGCTTAACATCTGTGAATTCTTTCTATCCACCAGCCATTGCAGTGCACTACATATAATGCTGAGGGTTTTTCCAGTGCCTGTAACAAGTAAACCCCAACTAGCTCAGCAGCTAACCACTATGAGTTTAAATCGACAACAAATAGATCAATTGTTGAGCATGAGTGTAATAGGAGGAGCAGATGAATGAGCAAGTATACCTGTAGGGCTTTCGAGCATGGAAATTCCGCCCCTATCTAGGGATTGATAGAGGAATTTCATAAAATCCAGCTGAATTGAATAGGGCTCGTATGGAAATGCTGGAAATTCCATTTTGATCTCGTTTTCCATTCTCTCTTGCTGCCTTTTTTTCCAGCTTCAGACTGTAATGGATTCCTGTCACAGCTGAATTCTGGAATACTGTGCTGAAGTTTTTTTTTCCCGCGCTACCTATCCAATGACGACGAAAAGAAGCTGGAGGAAATTCGCCCCTGCCCAATTATGAAGACAATTAAGGACACAACATATTCAATTTTTAATAAGTAAATTAATTAATAAAATATTATTTAATAATAAGAAGAAGGAATATTCATAGTTACAGTAAATAAAAAATAAAATTACAAAGACGAAATCTATTATTTCACAATTGATAGAAATAACCATATTCACTAGTTGCAAAACAGAAGACAAAAAATTATTATTGAATGTAAAGGTACGTAGCTTACATAAACCATTATAATGGATAAATAAGTACATAAATCATAAGTTTCTAAATATTTTCTTGTAGAAAACATTGGTAGCCGTATCAGTTGGATTGTCATCCTCATTCAATGCTAAAACCTTCAGGCTTTTCATGTTTGTGACCCTTGAAAATGCAACATTTTATTGTCCATGGCTGAAAACAGACTTTGAAAGGAAGAGTCCTACGTGAGCTAATGACTGGCCTTAGCTCTTATTGATTGTCATTGCATAACAAACTATTATGGAAAAGTGTCTCCTTTGAAATCTAATAGGCCACTTAATCAGATCTGATGGGCTCAATACCATTCAAGGTCTGTAAACTTTCTTCTCAATGTATCGTCTTCGCTTGAATCACATGTGTGCCAATCTGTCTGACAATCAATCGAGTTCCATTGCATAACTCATGTGCCTGCTCGAAGTTCCCAAGGAGCATGATCGAGCAACCTTCTCTCAATCAGATGATGTGATTGGGTACCCCATATGTCTTAATAGCATTCAATAACAACTACAAAAATCTGGGGCGCCGTTATCCGTCGCTAGAACCCAGCCCAACGATTCGTTGCTAGACCGTCTAGCGACGGATAACAACGTCCGTTGTTAAAACGGGCGTTGTTAAAAATCTAGCGACAGATAAGTTATCCGTCGCTAGAAATAGCGATGGATAACTCTTATCCATCGCTAGTGCCAATTTGGAATTTAGCGACGGATAAGTGTTATCCGTCGTTAAAATGACCAGATTTTTAATTTTTTTTATTTCATGAATACCTAATTCGATCGTATTTAACCTGATTGTCACCCAATAGAATTGTAATGAAGAAAAAAACGTTGGATTGCACGAAAATTTCATAAATTAATTAGAAACCTAATCTTCGTATATACAAGTAAGTATCCTAATATTATCAAGTTGAATTAATAGAAACAATAGTATTCGGATAATAAAAGCTAGAACTAAGAAGAAGAAGGAGGAGCATCATCAGAATTACGTCATTGGGTCTTGAGGGACATCATCCTCCTCATCTCTGCGATCTCACGATCGACATGGGCCTGATGAGATTCAACTGTACTCTTCAGAATATCAATCTCGTTTTGGAGAGGAGTCACAATGTTATTGACCTCGACCTATGTGTAATGACGACCGGTAGATCGTGATGCGGTGGATTGACCAATGGAATAGCACGCAACATCTACTCCTCGACTATCCCCTTTCTCAATTGTTGAAGGAGTGTAACTGGCTGGTTAGCCAGTTGCTGAACAATATTCAAAATGCATAATGATTAGTAAATCGAGTTTGACTAACATAACAAGTATTTGAAATAGACGCTTAAATATGAATTTTTTTTTATGTAATTAGTCATAAGGAAACTTACCAACATCACAACATCTGTGACAGGAGCTCGTGACCCATAATGGTGCTTGGCAATCCCCTTACCATCACGCGGCTCGCTGAGCCTGTTCTGCTGGTTCTTGTAAGCTTGATCTTGTACGTGGACATTATCCCAGTACGTGGT
>JAYMSP010002156.1:0-25938 GCA_036897095.1 Plantago elongata
ATAGATCGGTGATTTTTTATTGAAAAAAAACAGGTTGATATCGGTTGTTTCTTATCTAGTTGCTAGCCTTTGGTTGGGAGAGAGTTTTTTTAGAGAAAGAAAATTTGAGCTAAGGTTTTTCGCCCGATGATGTGTAATATTGAAGCTGAAAATCGGGTTATAACAGTATATATGTGGATCCATTTTCAAAAATCTAGTTGTTGGCCCTTGGTTGGGTGGCTTTTAGTAACTTATTTTTGTTTGAGGTTAGTTTGTAATAATAAAATTTTATATTTTTATGTCACTATCTAAGGGTTATTTCTTATGAAACTCACTTATGAATAAATGGGTAATATTAAATTTATCAATTATATTGCTGAGCTGTTTAATTAAACCGTCAAAACGATCAAATAATAAATATTTACTTCATCTTAAAAAAACAAAAACACCTAATAAAGTCTTGAGACAAATCCTCATGAAAGAGAAATAATTTTATATTAATAGGATAAGATTGAGCTATATCGATTATTGAAGATGATACATATCTTTAATCAATTCACAATATTTTATATTTAAAAATCAAATGTAGTAGACAACTTCAGTGTTTGCATTACTTATTTCATCAATCTAAATCATCTAGGGATTTCAAAAATGAAATAGTTCCAAATTGTCCATATTGAATTGAACTTTTAATCATAATAGTATAGGATGAATTATTCAATAAATGAATTAAAACAACAAATAGATCGTTAACAACAAGAATTATAATTTATTATTAGATTTTCTATTTGTGTAATCATGAAATGTAGATCCTTGAGTAAGTTAATGATCGAAGATGAACGGTGTTTAGATAAAAATCAAGCTGAACGACGCGTAAACGTTTGATAAGTCAACATTTCAACTAGTAGAGAAACCAAAAACAAAGGCTGCAAGTAGCCAACAATAGGTGTATCATGGCATAGTGTTGTCATGTCCCAAGTAAAGAAGTTGATGTAAAATATCTACAACAATGACAAAGTTAGTGACATATGCATTGCAATATCAAAATGCATAGGAAATGCATCTAAAACAAAGTGAGTACTCTTTCCAATGAAAATAATTTTTACTGTTTTTATTACAAAAGAATAGTTTATTGATTTTTTACTACTCTATCCTACCGATCTGAAAAGAGACTTGGACAATGCAATTATTGCCTACTGCACTCATGCTCAAAATGACGAATGAAACGGAAGACTGCAAATACAGGAGACTGTTGCGTGTGTGAGAGAAGCTTTGTAATGAATAGTAGGCTGAATTTATCACTTCCATTTTGCCTCTAAAAGAGAGTAACACATTACAAATATATGTTTCATTGTAATCTTCTAATGGATTATCTTATACTGAGAAGTCGATATATGTTTTGACTCAATTTTTGGTGTACTCGGAATTTGCAAGATTCATTTCATTCAGAAAATTATCTCTATGTGTACTAGATTTTTAATGAGTAATTTAAATTCAAATTTAATTTGGTGATACAAAAACATGTCAAGTTGATCATTGATACCTCAGGAGCAGTTCCTAAGACATCACTTGATATTCTAAGGTATTAATGCTCCAAGGTCTGACCATAGGACCCTCCGAGTTCTGGAAACACCAAGGAAAGGCAAAGACAAAACTTAGATGCCAGACTAAGAATGCATCCCGACCAAATGTATGATCAGAGGACAGACATGTCCAACCGTAATTATCATTAGACCAACACATCTGACCTTAGAGGAAATCAAGTGACCAAGACCGTAATGAATCAGGAGAGATTAGAAACTATTGTCCACGAAGGTATTCATCCAATTCTTTCTCTTCGGATGATGATCAGACCCAAAGCCATGGGCTGCCACTAAGTTTCACCTCCAAAATGACTAATCTATCCTTAAAAGTCCAAAAGGGAAATGGGTCATGTCTTCATTATGGTCTATGGACCTAATAAGGCCTTGGTGACTTAATCTTAGCCTTCCACTTGGCGCAATCTAGTGACTTCCTTCCCAAAGGGGAAGAAGTTTATAAATAGTGCATGAGTTCCCATATTAATGGTATGTTACGCCAACTTAAACTTACTTACGAACTTTCATTATATCCTTAGACATAGTTGATCTTCAATCACTCTTGAGTAAAGTCTCATATCCGAATTGACCTCACGCAAACCGGATTTTGAGGTTCTAGCCCTTCTTCCAAAGCTACTTGCAGGAATATCTACATCCTAGGCTACTGGATCAGGAGGAAATGACTACATTTGCTTAGGACCTTTACTTTCATGGATCAGAGGACTTGAGCTTGGACGTATTAGTTGATAGATGGATTTTAGACCATCTCATCTAGTCTTTTTCGCCACCTTTGATTATTCTTAAGTCTTAGTTTTGATAATAAAGTAGAACCATTTTACTTGTTTCATTCTATTTTGGATTTTGTAGGTATTTGGTGAAAATGCTCCAATTGATAGCAAAAAGGATGCATTTTATGCACACTTGGAAGATTCAATTTCTTTGCATGGTTCCTAGAAGTGGGGTGATGGAGTCAAAATACCAAGAAATTAAGTTAGAATGAGCGAAATCGAGCAAAACTGGCAAATAAGGGCGAAACTAGTGTGGCCTCGTTGCGACTCGCGATAGAGAGATTCAACGTATTGCTACCCGGTTTGGAAGCGATGCGGTGAATTCATCGCTTCACGACGGGCCTTATGCCCACCGCGACGCGACGAGCACGTAGCGACGCGACTGGCAACTTTTTAACGCGTCGCGTCCCTACTGTCCCAATACTGATCGAATTGGAGATCCAAGCCCTATTCGACTTCTACTTCGTTGATTGCCAAATTCAACCAATGTTCTTCTAGTTAAGTTTTACTATCATTCTCTATATATTAGGACCCTAGTCTTCAACTGTAAACACAACTTTCATACCACCTCTTTCAACACATAGAGAGAGAGAGAGAGAGAGAGAGAGAGAGATTAAAAGGCAAAGGTCGCTTGACCCTAGCCTTGTTTATATTTTATATTGAAGATTATTTTGTGCCAATTGGGATTAGGATTCTAGCAAGCTCTACAATTGGATCCTACAGTTACGTCGGAGTAACAACCATCAGTACACTGTTTCTAATTCAACTTTATCTTGAGAATATGTGCTTAGCACTCTTTTCCATGACTATGAGTAAATAAACACCCCACCATGGGGGTGGTGATGAGTACAAGTATGATTAGCTAGGGTTTTTGCGATTCGATGCATTAGGATTAATCACCGTGCTATTAGGGTTAAACAATTAATTTGGCTATGATTATTTGATATTCTTACTTCAAAATCACCAGTCGTATAACTCAAGATGTTTAACCATATGTTTTTGTTTATGAGTTTTTACGGCAGTTTGTTGTAAATATATTGTAAATAGCCGGATTAATCTGTTTGTCGTAGATTAGTGGAATTGACGACTCCACTAATACTAATTATCCTTGAGTGAAGTGAGTGAGATATTGTTCATTCTTGAAACCGAGTGAGTGAGACACTTGTGTGATTAACTCCTGCGAATCGTAAATCCCCATGCTAATCATCTTGTTGAAATCACCATCCTATAGTATCTCCAATTGCACAACTTATCTTTGCATTTAATATTATTTTTCTCTGTCTATCCTCTCTATCATCTTCTACAACTCTCTTTTACCACAAACATCTCAAAACAACTCACCGCCAAGGCAAATAAACTTTAATTGCTTTCTTATTATACATAATTATGTTTCATAAATTACATAAGCCAAAACAACAATTTGTTAAGTCCTTAGAGACCGACCTCTGGTTATTTCTACCATACTACAGTTTATACTTAGTATTCGATTTAACTCTTGCATAAAAACAAATAAATATAAAACCCTGATTTGACACATCAAGTTTTTGGCGCAGCTGTCGGGGACTTAACTCCTTTGTTAGGTTTACGGAATTGGCGCATCTGGTTTCCGTTTTACTACTCTTTAGCTTTGTCTTCAACCACAAGATAATACAGGAACAATGGCGAAGATGAAGGCAGTTTACCTACCAGCCTTCATCAGCAGGAAACCAGCAATCTATCTGGAACCAGATGCCCATGAACTTGAGATCACGGAAGAAGAGATGAGCATGTTACCCTATTCTGTGGGAGAAGAAACGAGGATGTGTTGGGATTCCTCAGGGATTTTGACTATGCGGTTTCAGACATCCCCAAACAGGGATTGATTGAATGTAAACTCTGCAGACGTCTATTCCCCTACACCATGATAGGAAGACCAAAACTATGGTTGGTGAACTACGAGCCTGAATCTCTCAAAACATGGGAAGAGGTTTTGGAGGCCTTTATGCAAGAATACCCACCACACCATCTGTTAGCAAAACTCAAGAAAATAATAACTGAGTTTGGGCAACCCTACAATGAACCGATTCATGAAGATTGGGATATGTTCAAGGAGGCAAATTTCAAACGCCCAGATCACAGGCTCCCCGAAGCCGACCTGGCACTATACTTTTACGAGGGTCTTACCTAACCATGCCAGGAGATGGTAGACATTGTGAGCGGTGGATTTTGGATAAAACTCCAGCTGAGCTCATGGATGTGTTCATTGTGTTAGCAGATAATTCTAACAAAAGGAGCTACGAATTGAAAGTGCCACAAAGGATAGTCCGCCCTTTTCCCAAGCCAGTTCAGGAATCTGAATTCGACTCTTTGAGATCAAATACATGGATGAGAAAATCTCTGAGCGAAGCAAACCAGAACAAACTTTCCCGGCTGAAGAAGTTGTGGAAACTGAGGAAGAGATCTCACTAGAGCTGGAAAAATCAATAAGGGAAGCAATGACAACATTAAAAGAGGTTTTTGCGGAAGCAAGTGCATAGTTAGAAGAAGCTAAATCTAGGATCAATGATCTAAGTGAAAAAACTGCCAAGACAATTTTAATGGTTGATGAGCTTAGGGCATGCTACGACCAGAAAGATGAAGAAGAAGAAGAAGAAGAAGAATAAGAAGAAGAAGAGGCTTTTTGTAGCATTAAGGAGTGGAACAGTAACAAAACCACCCTCGATAGACCTGACTACTGATCCAGAACCTACCTCGAATCCTGCTAATGAGAAATACAAAGAGGACAAGGAGAACATGGAGGAACCACAACTTCATAAAAGCAGTAACCCATACAGGCCCCCCTACTCCTCACGTCCCTTTTCCCGAGAGACTAAAGGAGAAGGTTGGGGATAAAGACACCCTCGCAGGGAACTCACTATTTGACCGGTTATCAAAAGTGAAAATTTTATATCCCACTAATTTGATATGATCCGGGATGTCCCCGACTGGTCAAAATTCTTCAAGAAGTTAAGCACCAACAAAAAGATCTATCGAAGAGGAGAAAAGGAAATCATGCCGGAAACAATCAATGCAGTCTTTTGCTTACCAGAAAAGAAGAAAGATCCTGGAAGCTTTGTTATAAGAATTGGGTTGGGAGATCAAATATCAAAACCCATGATAGATGATGGAGCTAGCATCAATCTGCTGCCTTATACAGTCTACAAACAACTTAAGCTAGGAGAGATACACCCAACAAGAATGATACTCCAAATAGCGGATAGGAGCCTAAGGCGTCCCCTGGGAATAGTTGAAGATGTACTGGTCAAAGTAGATAGCCTAGTAATCCCAGCCGACTTCGTAATCCTGAGAACCGATAACCTTGAGGAAATAGGACAAAAGAAGCAAATGATCCTATTGAGGAGATCTTTCTTGGCCACTGCCAATGCTTTCGTAAGTGTTTCTAAGGGAATGGCTCACCTAGAGGCGTTGGGAAAATAAGTAACAATCCATAGAGAGAACCTTACCAACAAATCCAACACCAGAGAATACAAGTTTGTAGGAGTCTACGACTACAACTTCTTTGATGAGTTCCAACATCTAAGTGGCAACCACAGATCATACTTTCCTTATAAGCATATGGTCTGACATAGCTCACTAGCTTAGAACTTCTTAGAATGGTAAGAGCCAAAGCTTAGACTGCCATTACTCTGATACCATGTCTACAAGCACATAGCAGGTACAACCACTTATGAGGTTTCGATAGGATCGTATTTAATGTATTGAGGAATTATGTTCTAAGGAGTAAGAAGAGTATTGAGAGAAGGGAAATTGCTATAAAACTGATACAAAGAACTTGTCTTGAGAAGGACTTCCTGCTGAAGCAGTTCTTCCACGCCAACTTGGCTTACCTGCACCATGTAACCGGTACACTATTGGTTGCCCGATCCCTGTCCTCTCGTACTAAAGCTCATCTCTCCCAGTTCTCCAACACCAACGATAGATAGGAACCGAACTGTCTCACAACGTTCTAAACCCAACTCACGTACCACTTCTATCGGCGAACAACCGAACCCTTGAGACCTTCTACAACCCCAGGATGTGATGAGTCGACATCGAGGTGCCAAAAGACTCTGCTCTTGGGAGTCATCAGCCTGTCATCTCCAGCGTACCTTTTGATCCGTTGAGCGAGAGCCCATCCTCACGGAACTCTTGGATCACTATGGCAATTTTTATTAATAGAGGACTCGATTACAAGTAGTTGAAGGAGTAAAACACATGTATCACAATTGGTATTTACTTTAACTTAAAATTTAAAATTAAGAAATGATATATATAAAGATCTGAGAAAAAAGTTAATATTTATGAATGGAAGTTAACACTTAGAAGTTGGAACAAATAACAGGCAACCTTAATTTTACATTTATTGCCACCAAAATAACAATTTCTAATACATTGCCATTATTTCAAATTTTATAACACTATGCAACTACAAATAATTATGTACACTTAAATAGGGAGAATACTTTTTGATACGAAATATGTAATTTACATGCTAAAGATAAAGCATGAAATTATAATAGAGAAAACCCTGCTAAACATTTGAAAGTAAATAAATAAAATAAACATAAATATAAAGCAGGAAACATATAGACATTATGCCGTTTATAATTGTAGAGTTCCATGGTTTTAAAACAGTCGAGCCAGAAGTCTGAACTACATTATATTAGTCTAAAAAATCAAATAGAGGCCTAACCGAAAAAATGACAGACAAAACCTCTACAGTATTTTAACCGAAATCAGAATATCATATTCATATACAGAATCATGCAAGATCTGCCTGGGTATGTATTTTCAGTTACATGTGCATATAATCGCAATCAGCTCCCTTTCTACATCGATTATTCTGATTGTATGGGCAAATCATTTCCCGCTTACGGAAGTTTCCCCCTCGCGGACGCCCACCACCCCTATGCCAAGGCCCACCACCCTGATGACCATCATGGTTTCGTTCACCAACCCATGGACCCTGGTTACCTCGCCACCCTTGGTTCGAGTTGGAACCTTGAACTGGAGGAGCTCCAGAGTTTGTACCCCACCCATTTCCAGACACCGGTACGGGAACAGGAGGCGGTGCTCCAGGATTTCCACTAGGTGCAACCCATCCAGGCCCTTGAACAGGTGCAGGTCCCCAACCTTGAGGTGGTGGTGGTCCCCACCCAGGATTCATATTTGCACCAACAGGCCCACCCGGTGGGACCCAAGCAGAGGTGCTTCCAGGGTTCGGTGCTTGCATGGCCGGGCCCCAGCTACCCCACCCCATATTTGGATTCGATTGAGCAGATCCCCACCCTCCATTTGGATTTGCAGGAACCAAACCTGGAGAGGTATTGTTTTCTGGTGGCCTCATGCCCCAAGATGCAGTTGGTGTGGTAGGAGTTTGCGGGAGCACGTTCATTAGACTGCCTTGGGCAGGAGGTCTCCAGAAATCGGATTGGGGCAAAGCCGCATTGGTTGAGTTTGAGAAAGCAGCTGCAGAAGGATCCTGAACGTTTGGTGTAGCCAAACCATACCCTCCTTGTGATTCAGCCGACTGTGTCATACCACTCCAACCCTGACTCTCTGTTTGAAGATTCTGACTAATCCCAGACTGACCATGTAACTGCCCCGGGTGTATTTCCGCAATGGTCACCTGATGCTGAATTGAATCTGTGGGGCCTACTGGGTTCATATGTTGAGACTTGAGGGTTGGACTATAAGGAACACCCGACTGGACAACAGAGTTAATAACTGATGCAGGTAAAACCACAGTTGGAGATGGATGTACACCATTACCCTCTTCATTTCTGACTGAACCTGCATTGCTACGTCTTGGTGTCGGAGAGGGTAGATTCACCATTTCACTGCTCCGCCACACTTCAGTAGATAATTTTGCAGCCACTGGAGGATGATCAATATGTTGTCTGGCACCATCTAAAGATACAGATGACTCTTTAGGGAACTTCCCTGTCAAAGCATTAGCAAGAAGTATAGAGTTGTCTTCTTTTTCAGTAATTCTCCAGATTTTTAGATCATTAGGGAAATAACCGGTGTTGCTCCATTTCCGTAGCTGTACCATAGAAAATGGTCCTTGCTCCTTTCCAGAAGGATCACGATAATGCCACATTTTTTCCAATTCATTTATCTTGACACTACTTTCCTCAACCCCAGACAGTATAGGTGATTGTGGAGTTGCCAGTACAACACCAGGAACAGATTCAGATCTTGACATAGTGCGTGCAGTGCTCTCAATTGGATTAGAATGACTAGAATTCAACTTTTCTATGTTCATGGACTCTTGTGTTCCTTTGTCTCCTAGACTCCAAGAACTTTCATTCACTTCGTCACCAACATCAGTAGCACCAACAGAAGAAAAACTGGACAGATTTCTACTCGATTCCCAATTTTTGTTGTGAAACTTTGTGCCGGTGCTCCAAGATTCCTTCTGAGGATTATCAGTTCCAGGAGATATGGGGCCCCTTCCTCTCCTGCTAAAACCTTTGGATCTCATGAAGGCATCTGCAAGCAAATAACAAAAGTATAAACAAGAGGGGCTTTATAGATGTCATTTGACTACATTAAAGACCGAAGGTCTAGCAATTCCACTAAAGCGGTACAATCCCATGAACATGTGTGAAATGCATCTGCACAAACATGAGCTGTATGTTTTGGCCTCGAAATAACACATAACAGAATGGGACAGTTACATCTGAACCCCATCTCAAGTTTACACTTCACACGTTGACTCTAAGAAACCAAATATCTTTGAAAAACACTCAGCCCTAAATCAGACAAGAAAAGAGAACCAAAAAAAGGTAAAAAGAAAGAAAAGAAAGAATAAATGATGTACCCAAGTAGTCTTGCTTAAATCAAACTCTTTCAAGCTTTAATAAGTATCATGAACATCACTCCTAATAAATCCGTTCATGTTTCATGAATTTAAATTTTGTTTTGCCGTGTTATTTTTCTACCATACTTCACTTTTTTGGTTTCCTAGACACACTTGGTCATCAAGGAATTTATATACCAACTTTTCTTCACTTATCCAATTATGTTGAATTTAAATAAAGTTAAAAGATTTACATTTTATATATGTATCATTTGTTTTACCATGGAAAATCTGGGGCTTTAGTTTTGAGGTGTTATTTAAAGCCTTTTATTTTTGTGCTGGAAAATATTACTCCATTCTGAATAAAGTCCCACTTGGATTCGCAAACTGAATACAACCTCTATTGGGCAGTTGAGATTAATAAACTAGCTCGTCTTAATTCAGGTGTCCATTAAACTAGTTGATAAATAGCAAATTGGATAGTATAATGTAAAAGTAAATCACTTAACATATTTTTAATAGGAATAGTATACAAATTTTCTTCTCTTCTCCATTTTAGTTGGATTTTAATAAAGTTAAAAGATTTAATAGTTCACTATAGATTTGCATTATATTTGTTTCACCATTGAAGATGTGGCTTTAGTTTTGGTGTTATATAAAGCTTTTTCTTTCTACGCAGGAAAATATTACTCCATCAGCACAGAGTCGGAGAGTCCCTCTATGATTTTGGCACTTGGATTTGAAAACTAAATAGGACAGTTGAGATTAATAAACTAGCTCATCTTAACTTAGGTGTCCATTAAACTAGTCAATAAATAGCAAATTGGACAAATACAAATTAAATATAAATAAGCTAACATGCTTTTGAACCACCCTGAGGTAGAAGTAGCTTATCAGATAAATGTTCATAAGCTCACCGGGAGCATAAATTAGAGTTGATAAATTAGCTCATCTCAACTAATAGCGAACTGGATAAAAATATATATTAAAAATTAATCAGCTAGAGTTCTTTTTTTTTTTTTGTTAAGTTACACGAAGTAGAGGTAACTTATAAGATCAGTTATAGCCGATCAAATAAGCCCCACCTACCTATTAGTACAGCAAGGTTATAATATTGAGAATTGTACCATTCTGTAATAATAAATGGATATCTAGTGATAAATTTCAATACATGAGTTAGTTGGTAGTTATTTGTACATATGAATTATGATGTATGCGTCATGAGGTAATTTAACTTTGCAAGCAAAAACAAAAGAGGGCCGTTTTCATAGCCAATATTCAAGAAGGTAAAGTGGAAAGCCAGATTTAGGATAGTACGCCTAAAAGGGTTGCATAAGTATATACGAGCAATTGTAGTAGGGTTCCTAACTTTCATATCCTCAAACTTAGGAGGAAATATGACAAAAACATGTCAGGGCCTGATTAATAACTCAAAAAACAGACGTACAATTTAATATGCACTCAAAAGTAAAGTTGTTATCATTAATTTCCCAATCAACCCTCTTCACCAATATTGGCCTGCTAACTATAATATACTACAATGATAAACAACATTTGGGGCATAAAATAGGGGAATCATTTGACCTCTTAATGATGTAAACATTGTAGAGGACTAGTTTGGAGAGAGTTCAGGAGAAGTAATTTATGTTATCTTCTAAATGTGTTCTCACACTATCATCCTATCACCAGCATACCATACATAATATCCAAGACCTCACAAGATATAATCTATTTTGTATTTAAACTCCACCTTTAACTCTTAATTTAATGAAAATTAGACCTCATAATTTATTTTATTTTCTCCTCTTTATTGTCTCAAGTGTCTAGTTAAATTAGTAATTGCATTTCCATGTGATAATTAGTTTTGATTAAAGTTTTAATAGCATTACTTGTTTTAAGGGGATGGATACTACAAACCAGTCAATTTTCAGCCACTTGACAAACAGTAAAATGAAAACTGACTATTTCAATTTAGTCGCAAACTCTTTTAATCTTCAATTTAGTCACGAGGAAAAAATATCATTTCATTCTTACGCTTCTTCTCTCCCTTCTGCTTCCTCGGTTCTCAGCGTTCCACACTATTCTTACAGGATCAAACTCAAATATTTGAGAACTCTTTCTTGTTCGCCACATAATATTTGAAGATCTCAATCTACTATTATATAAACCAGAAACCCAAATTCCAATTGTCACTGCATTTCAATCCCAGATTGAGGCCGAGATTCAGATTGACATTTTACATGTCGGATTTAAGATATGAATGAATATATATATGAGCCCGATCCTAAGCAAGGAGGGAACTAGGGCTAGGGAAACACCGCTTGGTGGTTTGGTTTTAGAGGACTTGCATTAATATTCTAAAAAGCCTCTAATCATATACCCTTTATCTTCCTATTATCTATTCAGTACTTGAACAAGAATGATTTCTTGATTGTTAAGCCGTGATATTAATAAGCCCATTTCCTTTCAAACTGTAGTTTATGTTATATGCTATTTTTCTACTTGAGTCAGTTCAGCTGTATAAGATCCACCCTAGTTCACTAGAAATAGACTGTTTTCTGCCGCAGAGCATGCCATGCAGTTTTCCAACTTCTAAACCATGGTTACAAACAATTTTGGAACTGGAATTTTGGAAGTATTGGTTTTTATCGGAATTGATTGTTACATAATTTTTTGGTTTCATTGAAATACTTGACACTGAACTTGTAGATTTATTTTACCCACACTAACATTTTTTCCAGTTTTGGACCAAATTTCACCAGAATACATGCTGGCACCGATCCTTTTAGAATTCTATCAGGATATCTCCTTCATGGTTGTCCCTCATCATCAATTGAAACAAAGAAAGCCCGGAAACTAGTAGTCGGCTTGGGTCATGGGTGGTATAGGAGGATATGGAATTGAGGGACATGGAAGGAAGTGGCATTGATAAAGAAGAAACGATTGGACGATGAATGAATATAAGATGTGACTTTAGGAATTTAATTGATAACCTAGTTTATGGAATAATCTAGTAGCACAATAACATGAATCTACTAAATTGCTACTTATTTATGGATTTAGGAGGGTCGAATATCATCTCCCTACCCGAATGGAATAAGGCTCTTATCTGTAAGCTTTTGTGGAAGATCCAAACCAAGACCGACTCATTGTGGGTTAGGTGGATTCACAGCTACTACATTAAGCAGCAATTCGTGGATGATTGGTAGATTCCTCAATGCAACTCCCCAATCATCAAAGCCTAGGTAGGCTGCAGATTCTAGTGTGGAATACGCAAGTCTGGCGTGACCAGCTACTTACTAGCTACTTACAGGTCGCTACTCGGTTCGTAACATGTATCGCTTTTTTAGGGGCAGTCCTAGTAAGGGTTACCTGGAGGGACCTGGTTATTCAAAATCATGCTCGTCCAAAGGCGAGGTTTATTCTCTGGCTGGCTCTCCATCGCCGATAGCAACGAAGGATCGACTGGCTTATTTTGGTATTGCTACGGATGGGAACTGCGCTTTCTGTGGGGCTACAGAATCGATTGACCACCTCTTTTTCCAATGCCCTACTACCTATGATATCATGAGACGAGGCTTACTTTGGATTAATGTTGTTCAGTCCCCGCTTATAGATTGGCAGCAATTATTTGATTGGATTCGCACCAAGACTCGGGGTAAAGGGTGCAAGGCGTATACCTTTCGGGCGGTCATTGCAGAGACTATATACCATATCTGGACGACACGAAATGAGATTCTTTTTTAGAATAAACCGTGGGATCAACTTGATGTGTTCCGGTCTATCACTCAGGCCATGCACCTCCATTGCAGTAGGGGCAGAGCTGCAGAATTGCATTCGCAGTTTTTTTATTTTATTGTTGTTGTCTAGTATGCTTCTTTTTCGTTAGTTTCTGGTTTTGGGTTTGGATTATATCAGCCCCTCCCCTAAATGTACGTACATTGTTTTAAAGTTAATAGGACAAGTTATTTCGTTCCAAAAAGAAATGTTATTTCTTTTTTTGGTCCACCATCTTGACAAGGGGCCATCATGTGGAAAGTGGAAACCAAACAGTAAAAGGTACTTTTAATTATGGCTTAATAATTATAGTACTTAATTTATAAAATGCGTGAACTAGCTTAAATTAGGAAGTAAAAATTTCACAAATTGCAAACTCATACACCCAAGAGAAAAATCAACATTTCACCCATGACCAGATTTGTGGGCAACATTTCAAAGGGGAATTTGGTATTTTGGAACCAGTCCATATATTTGGGATCTAGATGTAGAAATTAAATCAGGTAAATCTTAATTGGCCGTTCCGTAATGCGTGTCAAATGCAAGAACATGCATTACCATTTCAACGTATAGCAAGGCCAGACATGGCAGTTCATGCTTTGCATTAATAAGTTTAAAGAGAATGAGGGCAGTTTAGTTTTACAAACTAAAAGACCATAATTTCTCTTACAAAAGTACTTACTAGGGACGAAATAGTAGCGCCAAACATCGCATTTCATGTTTTGGATAATTAAATTTAAAAAATTAAGGGAAGTCAAGGTTTTACAAACCAAACAACAATTTCCATTACAAACAAATTTGCTAGGGACATGGGTAAGACTTCTAGATTTGCGAAGGTATCTGATTATAATAATTCCCATCAATGAGGAATGCTCATTTGCGAAGGTAGAGGTAGACTAAGTTAAAACTTTGAAAGTTGCGTTTTTATGTTTAATTCAGGCATGGTTTAGGTGCTAGATGTAATTGTATTCTAACTAAATAAGCATTACAAATACTCACTCCACTCCTTAGAATTATCGTTATATGCTTCGTGCACACATTTTAAGAAGTTTTGTTAAAAAAAATACTCCCTCATTCCCATTTATCAATACTTTAAATCACTCTCTTACATACTTCATCAATTCTCTTCTTTCTTTTTACTATACACGTAATAATATATCTAAAAAACAATTTTTTTACTCAAACTTCTTAAAATTTGTGCAAACAAAAAATGGAAAGGAATTAGTGGAATGGAGGGAGTAATTTATATAGATGAGGTAATAAGTGTATAGTAAGAAGTAAGAAAGAGAATTGTTAAGGTATGAAGGAGAGTAATTAAAATATTAATAATGGAAATAGCGGGTTTCCATAAAAGGCAATGGAAAGTTTTAATTGGAACAACCAAAACGGAAATGGGAAAGAAATCTTTGGAACGGAGGGAGTACTTTAATTGTTAAATATTATAATCAGGCATAAAACTATCAATTGACCACTAGATTAATGGCCAGAAAAAAAATACCTCTTCTAGAATCCTCATCTTCAGTGCCATTCTCATCTGATTCATAACTGGGATCCATCTTTGGATCTGCATGTACATTGGGCATTTCCTCTAATCTGCGGCGTCGCTCTTCTGGAGTCTTCAACAGTTGTAACTTCTCAACACACTCTCTGAGTGTAAAAACCAGTCAAAGATAAACTACTCACAGTCTCAGACACAAAACAAGTAGTTTGTAGAAGAAAAAAAATTCTTACTATGATACATGAAATATGCGAATAACCACCTAGTGAAACAGTAAAATTGTTGTCCCATACACAGTTCATCTATCATATGGTTGTCCCATATATAATTCCTTTTATACAGTTGTGTTTGTAAATGCTGACACAAAGTGATTCTCTGCTCCTCAGCAATGTTCCATGTTTAGCTACATTTGCATTTGGTTCTCTCAAACTAAGCAGTCTAACTCAATTGTGTTAATATTAAACGAGATTCTTTTGGAGAATAAGCATTGAATAGAAAAATTTTACAGCATGATATTTTATTGCAATGTACTATAAGTGACTTAGTTCTATATAAACAGTAAAAAAATTTGCTCAAAGTTTGATATTTTTTGTGTACATCAAAAACATCATGTTTTTTCTTCAAGTCAACTTGTGAAAGGAAATGCAACTTTAAACTAATTTTGATAACCATTTGCAGAAACAACCCAAATCTTGCTACCAAATGAGCACTTAACAATGATCACAGAACGTAACAATAAAAGCTTATATAATTTACTCATAAAGGGCGCAAAAAAAGGATATTCTTTTCGACGTCCTAGATCACTAGCACGATCACGAAGATGACTAAGCCGCAAGGTCTCTGATTCCAACCACTGCATTTACACCACCAGAAAATAACAATATGTGACCCAATGAAAACATTATTGTAGCAGAATGTAAAGAATGAAAAGAAAGAATATAACACCTATCGTCATGTTTTCAGAATCTGCAAGTATGAGCTGATGCAATTTCACAGACTACTTCCACATCATAAAGTAATGACAGTAACAGGGTGAAATCCAAAAGTTTGTTTCACTAGGAGAAGGGCCTTAACTTGTGTTAATTTAAATTTAGTGACCTTCAGCTATGAAAAATAACAAAATTAAGTGTGAAGACACATACATCATTGACTCTCGCAACTTGTATTTCCATGGCCTTGTCAAGAATCTCACCCTGAAACCACAAATGTAATGTCATATAATAGATATATAACACAATGCGGAACTAAGATTAGGATTCTAGGGCATTTTTACCACAGTCAGACTACCGAGCAGTCCACACTTGATACTTTGTCGAAGACGCTTGCATTCCTCCTATAAAAAATTTAATATAAATAATAATTGAGTTCCGCAAGATCAAGATTAATGCTGTCATTTGTGTGCATTTTAATATTTTGAATGCAAGGACTTTCAATCCGTGGAGTGATTCATGCAAAATAGTTGAAATCTTAAGTTATGTCAAACACTAGATCCATTGTGTAAGTCAGGGTATCTTCTGCTGTCGTAAGGTTCAGAACAATATGCTTCTTTTCTTTGCCAATGAACCAAGAAGTCCCATTATTCTAATGGGAGCCTGGAGTCGCGAGGGATGTACACGGAGACATTAGATCACCTCCATCGACTCCTGATTTTGTATTGTTCCAGATTCATAATCACAAATGATACATTTTTTTTAGTTTGTTCGTCAAACAAATATAGTCTAATTCTTTTGTGTAAACAATTCTGGGTTCCATATTCTGGTGGGATTGGGGAGGGGAGTTGTTGAAGAAACAATTTTGATCACCTCAGTAAAGTCTTGATTTGAGATTGAATCAATTGATACAACCTCAGTCTTGTCAAGATTTAGTATTTCTATCATAGTATCTGTTGTCTTCTTGCCAACTTTATATGGCTCCGGAGCTTTGCTAGTGCCTACATTAGAAAACAAAAAAGGAAAAGTAAGTTCTATGAGTTCCCCAACTTGAAATACAAAGAGCAGGTGCATGGCTATAAAGCTCTCACCCACAACTTGTACTAATCGATACAGATCTTGCTTCTGATTACTACCAACAATTCTTATCCGCACAAAAGTCCCAGCAGCTTTCTCTTGAAAGCTCTCAGCATCTTCAAGTATGTCCTCCATTAACTTTCTTCGCAAGTAAATTAAACTAATATTGTGCATATCTATTGCGGCATAATCATCCAGATTGGACTGCCGAACCAGGTCACTTTTTCGGCGTGTTTTACGTTTCTTACCCTTGCCCGGCTCCCCATCATCAGTATCAAGCTGGTTATTCTCAGTGTCAACGACACTCCCCTGCCCATCGTCGTTCTGCTCATCTCTTGTTAAAAAATGTGATTCAAGAAGTTTTAACATTTCAAAGTGCCCAACTCGAGGTTTCCCAAACAAATTTTCAAGTCTAGCATCACAGATAATCTGACTCTTTCGGCGAGGATCACGTAGTTTGTTACGTTTGATATATTCAAGCAGAAGTCCTTGTACTTCAAAAACTGAGATTATAGATGTCTCCCCATCTTTCATGTGTGAAACAAACTCAAGAAGCTCCTTTGACGCCCAATCAGATTTGTCAGGTGAGTTAGCTCTGTTTCGAGTTGCAACATCGATATGTGCTGATTCTGCCTTCCTGTTGGGAGCTTTCACTTGTTTCCTCAACTTTCTTTTTTTAGGTCTGCTAGTCTGTAACTTCTCAACAGAATCATCTGAACCAGAATCTGCATCATCAGGTTCAACTTGCGCTGCAGAAGACTCCTGTTTTTTAGAACCAGATGACACCTCCGCTCCCTTCCACGGGTTTTTCGCCTCTACAATTTCATCATATGATAATGATAGCTTAGATTTTAATTCTGTGTAATAATCCTTGAAGAGATACTCCCAGCTAGTCCGGTCGTCAAAATCTATCTGAGTCTGCAATTCACAATAAAACCCTTAGTGGAAGACTCAAAAATACTGATTGTTGTAAACCAAAAATATCCAGCAATTAAAAAAAAAGAACCCACTAATAAAAGAAAATTGCAAATGCAAACATCAAAAGATGCTTAAGCTTTAAGAGATCGATTTAATGCAGAACACACACAAGAGGAGCTAAAACTCCGCTAATCAAAAATAAAAGAAAGTATATCAACAGATATTTTGGGAGATATCATGGGAAACTCGCAGACACTGTCTTTAGGGTGTGTCACCAGAAAATTGAGTTCAGTAACGAAACCTGTATCTAAAAGCGCAAGAGCAATGGAGATAGAGATCGCAAGACTTGAGTACATGTTTCACTACAAAAAACACGGTAAGAAAGAGCAAGAGGGGTTGGATATAACAGGAAGCACATACTTCTTTGTTTCCCTCGTCACTGTTCTCGACTAAGTTAACAATTCTCATGCAGGTCTCACAAAAACCTTTATTTCCTCGGACACATAAGATAACTGAATCTTTGATGCAACTCTTGCATAAGGAGAATGTGCATGTATAGCACATATAGCGAGCAGTCTTCTCACATGTACTACACAAATGCCAACCTGAGATGAGAAGAAAACAATTTCATGCCTAAGTTATTAAAAATAAATAAGGAAAGCATAAACAAAGCTAGGCATCACAAGCAAGACACTAATTAAATGGATATACGATATAATCTGAACACATCAAACTTCAAATAACAGAAAATGAACATCGAATTGCTGCATAAATTAACAAAACGTGAATAGAAGAAGCCACAAACAAATAGACGTAGGTAAGCTTTAGACAAAAAAAAGTGACTAGAAGTCATTCTTGACAGAGAGGTAGGATGTTTTCCAGCATACATGACCAGCTGATTACGGAATATGGAAATCGAGAAGCTTAGATTAGATAAGGCATTTTTAACCAATAATGAGATTGATTAAATCTTCGAGTCACCTCTCACACTGCTAGAGAGCAAAACACTTATTCACCTGCTCAACAGTAATTCTTGTTTAGTTGTTTATGCTCGGTCAGACAACAGGATTTATATAATAACACCTTTGCAGGTCAGCAGTGTTATTACATTTGCTGGTATATCCAATGTCCACTACATTCAAGTCACAGAACACAGATACCAAGTATGGAAAATGATGAGTACTTTTTTAGACATTTATTCAACTTGTCATTACAAAATTCTTTAGTCACTGGCACATGTTTGGGTCCATTAATGCACAATGAATTTCTTATTATTCATGAAGGAAAAAAAGGAATTCAAAATTGAAGACAATGTCTCGATTCTTTGCAGATCAATTTGGAAGTTTTAATAGATTTCTATAAAAAGCAACCAAGAGAATTTGGCACACATCACCCAACACGTAGCTGAATAAAGATGACAAACGTACTGGTAGTTAAGTTCTCTTAGAAATACTCATAAGGAGGCCATAACCTAATCAGAGTTGCTAGGCTTCAAGAACCCATGCAACTCCAATTACATAGGCAACGGTAAGTTCACCTTTCCCATGGTTTGACCGCTTACCATGTCTTCCATTTGTAGAGGAACAACTGAGGCACTGATAACAACTAGCTTATCAACTCAATGAGCTTTTCTCAAAATAAATCTGTTAAATCAATGCCTCATGATAAGCTACATCGTACAGGTTATGAAAGGGGAAAAAAAAAGTTAGCTTATTGTTTTAATTAATATTCTATGTATAGCAAATCATTAGGCTTATCAGCTAACTAATTTACTAAACACCATAAAAATCAGCCAGCTAATCAAATACCAAATCCTGTACCAGCTAATTTATCATCTATAAGCTAGGTTTGCTAAGCAGAACACAACTTCTACAATATCAAGTAAAATAAAGAAATAAATGTGCAAAAACTACAAGGCTGCATAAATTGAAGGTCGCCTGGACATTCCAGTAACATTCAATATGAAGCTGCACATCTTGAAGAGTGTATACACTACACAAGATGTGAAATCCATGAAGTGCCCTATGCAAGTTTAAGAAGACAGATAAACACATCTTGGGAAGTAAAGAAAGCCTATACCTATCATGATGTGAAAAGCCACAGAAATGACTGCATAGGGGAATATCTTCACTGTTCGACTTCTCTTGGGAGAAAAAGATTTATTTTAAATTAGAAAAGAAGGTGTTGCCAATCCAGAGAATTTCAGGATACAACAGTTACTACAGAGCACAGTATGGTCTCTTTGAGTAACTAACATACCATATAAAATTTTGATTCAGTAATTTTACATTATATGTAAAGTGAAATAATAGTTGCATATACATTCAGCCACCTCTTAAATATGATAACGCCAACAAATCAATTCATTAGCGCTTTCTCCAGTTTAACCTGAAATAATAAATTGAATTTCCCCTCAGACTTGTGGGGGGAATATGAAGTCTAAAGGGTAAATTTATCAGGCAATAGCAGCTCTATATTTGTATTATACTTGGAGACTTTCTAACCTAGGGAACTAAAAGAGATGTATCAAACCGTGCGGCTGAACTTTCCACATGCATGTATCACTGATGTCACAGCTCTATAGACATAGGATCTATAAAGCTCTAATAAACCCAGTCTAACTCTTCTTTTTTAATCACTCCCACTGACATCTTTTCAGACTGATTCACGCGTTTCACGTGCCTTACTCTCTTACAATTCTTTTATAACAGTGAGGTGATAACTGATAAGTATCAACAAGATCCGTAAATTAAATTAAGTGTGTTTACACACTCACCACAATTCCAGCGACCCTTGGCTCTGAAAAATGCCTCGTCGCGATTTACACAAGATGGATGATAGGCCTTAGGACAACCTCTGTGAGCCATAAAGAAACTCAGCTTAAAAGTGAATGGCATATAAATCCTATGTCATTTTCTCAAAAGAAAAAAAAGAAAAAAAGAAGATTAATTCCATCCTCCACATATAAGAATCTTACCTGCGATCACAAAGAAAGAGATCTCCACCATCAAAGCAAATGAAACACACATCCTCCCCAACAGCTTTCCTTGATGAAGATCTTGCTGTTGGTTTAGATGGACTTTTTGATAACTTCCCTCTCTTTCGCTTTCCTACAGGTGATTTGCCTGATTCAGGAACATCCGTTTCAGTCTCTAATTCAGTATCTTGAGTTCCTATCTCCTCCTCAGCAGACCTAGCATCATCATCCTCGTCATGAAGAGCATCCGGAGTGCCATCCATCTCCACACCAGGCTCGTCCAAATCACTCCTAGTTTCATCTGTCTCCATCTTACCAACCTCATCTAGGCTTTTGTCAACCATAACTTGGTTATCAGTCCCTGGTTCTACTTCATCTTCCAACTGGATCTCCTGCTCAACTTCGTCCTTTGCAATTTCTGACTCCCCACAGGCTTGCATATCCATTTTGACATCGCCTGCCGGATGCTCCGGTTCCATTGCCACTTCCACCTCCTCTTCAGAAACTCTCAAACACTCATCTAACTGAGGACTTCCCATGGCATCCACATTTATGTTCTCATCCTTAACATTAGCTCCAGACGATTGAGACCCTTCAGCAATGATATCTTTATCAACCACATTCTCAAATTTCACATCACTACTAGCATCTCCAGCCAGATGCTCCTGCTCCATTGCCACTTCCACCTCCACTTCACCAGCTCTCAAAGGCTCATCTAACCGAGGACTTCTTATGCGATCCACATTTTTGTCCTCATCCTCAACATTAGCTCCAGACAAAGACCCTTCATCAATTATTTCTTTATCCTCGGCCTGCTCAAATTTCACATCCGCACTATCATCTCCTATGCCATCATTTAGTTTAACTATTTCTACTTGTTCACTTTCATTAACGCCATATTCATTAACTTGAGTTATTAGCTCCACTTTGTCTTCAACCATACAACTAGAAATACTCCCATTGACTGCAGTTATAACCTCCGCTTGCGGCTCGGCCACACAACTAGGAACGGTCTCATTATTAAGCGGCTCAACGTTTCCCCCCTCACTTGCAACAGGATACTCACTATTACCCCCTTCCAAATCCGTCGCCATGGAATCAACCTTGTCTTCCGTCTCAGAGCATCTTTCTCCAACCGAAGTCTCTGTAAGGTCATCACCCTTTCCTCCCACCTCTTCTAACATCTCCCTATTCCCTATCCCGCTCTCTCCAACCGAAGTGTCTGCTGCTAAAGCATCATCCCTTCCTGCCACCTCTTCTATCTTCTCCCGATTCTCCACCTCACGGGATTCCACCTCCATTTCCTCTCTTTTCTCTGTCAATTCAACACCAGTGGCATCTATTTCCACATCCGAAAACGGTCGTACCTCAGCGTTCTCCGACACAATCCCCTCTCTATGTTTTTCAGACTCTCCGTCCATTGTGACAACATTTCCCAAACCCGCCTGCTGAAGCTGCGCCGCATCCGTTCCGGAAGATACCATACACTCTTCGGTCTGGTCCACACTAGCCACGTCATGAATCAATCCTGTAGCAGTCACAGAAGAGACCGTAAACTCTACGGTTTGTCGCGACACGTCTTCTTCTTCTTCGGCCGTTTCAGCCGCTTCCGTTTGGTGTTCTCGGTCACCAGAGACATCCGATGAATTGGATTCAACGAGGCGGCATTGTTGAATTTGATCAATTCCCATATTCGATTTACTCAGAGTCTCATCGTCATCGTTATTGGACATTATCGATTCGATTGTGCAAAGGTTTTTCCCAAAACCCTAACCCTAGATTTTTTGGCTTAGCTACACCGGTGTGTCTATAACTGACAAGTGAGAGACTGTGTATGTATGAATACAATATTATATATATGATGATGATTTGTAATTGTAAATTAGGGGTAGCAGGTTCCTAGTACAGTAGTACTTCGTGTACCATTTCCTTTTCTTCGGCTCGACTCGACTCAACTGTGAAAATGAAACTATATCCTCTCTTCTATAAAGATGATGATAAAGTAGCGAGCTTTCCTCGTGGCCCAACTTTGGAAACAGGCCGACCTGCTACATAGGCCCATCAACGACTCCTCCCTCCGCACTTGAGAAAATTAAAGGAAAAGTTGGTGCCATCAACCGTTCAATCGTGAAAAGGGCCTTTTAATTTCACGGACCTATTACGTTCTCTTGATCTATGCTTCATGATTTATGCCTTTACCATTATGCCCTATAAGGATTCACAACCACCGCTTCACACCTTCATCAGTTTTATGGATGGGTTCAAAATTGTGCAAGCGTCTGGAAATCTATCAACATATTTTCCTGTCAAGATCAAGTGCTCTCCTATTGGCTTCATTAATTTGCTTTGTTTATATGTCAATGATTATGAATTCAAAATTCAAATTTGTTTGAAAAAAGGAATTTCTTCAGTTCAATTAAGTATATATGTAAAGCTAGACTTTGATCATAGGTACTTACTTACCCTTCTGATTCAAGAACTAAAACTATATCTCTAGTTCCCCTATTTCTATCTTTTTTATGGATTTAAGTATGTTGGTAGTAGAATTCAACCGTGAGCTGCTCCACGAGCACACACTATGTTCATTATAAAGAAAGTTATATTGAAGCATTCATGCTCAGACAATCTGTAAAAATGGAGAAGATTCAAAATGACTATCCCCTAAGCTTATTATAGAGCGTGTAGAGGATAGTGTTAGGAGTGATCCAATTTAGTCAGCAAATGCAGTGAAGGACTTATTTGTCAACACTTATGGTTTCCATATATCATATGCAGGCATGGAGAACCTTGCAGACAACAAAAGAAAATACTTTTGGATCTTACGCTGACTTTTTTGATGATCTTAGATGGTATGCATCTACTTGTTCTATGACTAATCCTGAAATACGAGTCGTACTCAAAATTGAACCTGGAAATGTTAAATTCAAAAGATTCTTCATTTCATTCAAGGCTTGTATTTATGGTTTCAAACACTGTCAGCCGATGTTGGTCATTTATGCAACCTCAATGAAGGGTAAGTTCAATGGTCAGATATTAACAGCTACGGCAAAGGATGGTGATAACGATAAGCAAACCTTTTTTATTTTTTTTTTGGTATATTTGTTGCACTCAGTTTTACATAACACACTTTGTAGTCTTACATAAACTAGTTCCTTCTCTGAATTATGATTCCAGATCCATTAATCATGTATATCATAAACTCATTTTACTAGAACTTGTGTTTTATCAGCTTAACTATTATCATTACCAGAACACATAGTTCACCACAAAGTTTGCATTCAATATAGTTAATTTTATTGATTGAATATGTACATGTACATCATAATCTTAGCTTACAAATATATGTTTGTTCTTTACTGGTTATATACTTTGTTGTATACCACAATCTAATATTTAAAGTAAAATATAACATTTGCATATACTCTATCTTATTTACAAAATTAAGGTCAGTTTCTTGTTTTACTAGCTCTACCTTCTATTCAGAATTATGGATACATGTCCATTCAATTCTAATTCATCCATATAAAAAAAAGTACCCAGTACCCATATTGGTTCTGAAGTCTATATTCTTTACAGTAATATTCATAAAAAGCTTCGTAATTTAATTCAACTTGAAACCTGTGTATCATAAACACAGCTTATAATATCAATATCAATACATGTATAGTTGATATTGATATATGCGAATATATTGTGTTCTATACCACATACTAATATTTCAAGTAAAATCTAACACTTGTATATACACAGGACTGTTCCATTTTGCTTTTGCAATTGTTGATGTGGAGACAACAAACAATTAAATGTTCTTCCTTGAGAATTTGAAAGAATGCATTCACCACGAGAAGGAGGTGTTGATTCTTTCAGACATAAATGTAGGACTTATGGCTGCATTCGACATGATGTTCTCTCACCCCGTGCATTTCTTCTGCTTGTATTACTTATACACTAACATGAAAGGAGTCTTCAAGGGTGGTTGGTCAACTGTGTTTAGGTAGAAGATGGTAGGTCTGCTTAAACTATGTGCTTATGCACCAATCAAATATATATTCGATAAGTGTTTGGCATATTTTATTGAAGCTAGACAAGGGCTTGCAAAGAAGTTGATAGAGGATTTACTATTCGAGAAATGGGCAGTCTAACACTCTTCATATGTTATTCGCTATGGTGAAATTACAAGCAACATAGCTAAGTCGTTGAACAGTTGGATTAAGGATATTCGTTCATTGCCAGTCACTTTCATGCTTGATATAATACGAAGAAATATAATATCAAAATTTTGGAGTGTACGGAAGAATCTGCAAAATTGACATGTACATTATGCAAAAGGAAGGAGAAATTGTGGAACCAATCAATACAAGTTGGAAGGTCATGGAATATAGTGAAGACAAACAACAATGGTGGTTATGAGGTACTAGGTGAACATAGTTGCTTTGTGGATTTCATAAGAAGACATGTACATATTATCAATGGCAGGTGAATGGATTTCCATGTGTACAGAAAATCATTGACCAACAATTAAGATTTCATTTTCTAAAAACAGAAAAGATAAAAGAAATAGTAAAATGAAAATTAATGTTAAAATATAATAAAATGTCAAGTTTTATTTACAATACAACTCCTCGATGTTTTAAACTTAGCAAAATATACCCAAACCGTAATTTTCTTCATATTATCATCCAAAAATAAATTAAGTATCAACCCATCATTAATCAGATATTCAACATCTAACCCACCATCTTCCCCACCACACCACCACCTTCGACCATCTTCAAACTTCACCACCACCTCCGATGATCGCCACCACCAACCTCCATCTCCTTCCTCCTTCAAATTTTAAAAGAAAAGCTCTGATCAGAGCTATGAGTATCCACCGGAGCGCCGCTGCATCATACGACTCCAATCGGAGCTGGAACATATCCAATATGGAGCTAGGTCAGAGATATTATGCTCCAAATCGGAGCAAAACTGCTGAATACAAATCCAAACGGAGTTGAACAGACCCGATACTAGATCTATAGAGCTCCGACCGGGGCTGTAAATACCTCCGATCTGGAGCTCTTTACAGCTCCGCCCGAAGCTCTATTTTACCATATCGAAGATCGGAGCTATTTAAAGCTCCGGACGGAGCTCTATTTTACCATACCGGAGCTTCTTTATGAAAGGTGGGAGGAAGAAGAATAGACATCGGAGGTGGTACGAAAATGGTGGACTGTGGTGGTGGACTGGTAGCGGTGGAAGGTGGAGTATGTGGTGGTGTGGTATGTAAATTTGGGGCTTGAAACATGAATTGTACAATAAATTTGTAGCGGAGCAGCAAGATCGAGATAGGTTCGGACGTCAAGGATTATGCCGAACTTTCAAATACATATATCAAAACATATAATTATTACATACCCCAAATATAATTTACAGGTCAAAAGTCATATCATACACCTAACAAATTAGCAGCGGAATAATTAGAGAAGTGTAGGGCCAGTCTGTCTATCCCATCCCCACTTCGTGCTCTACACCTAGAAAATCATAATTAGAACAGGAAGAGCGTAAGTCATATAGACTTAGTGAGGATAATCAAGCATGTATCAAGATGAGCAT
>JAYMSP010002157.1:0-25925 GCA_036897095.1 Plantago elongata
TATCGAATAATTCAAACAACCAGATAATTAATTCAATAAATGCAATGCCAAATAAATATCATATCTCATATAATAAATTGAATGTGATCAAGTACATATCAATCCCAATAATGGTTGTCTCTAGGACATACATACTTTCAGAGAGGATAGTGATGCTAGTAAAGCTAAATGATCAGACTTTCTCACTGTAAGGTGTTGAATACTCACCTTGGGAAACGCATTCCTCCACAGTGAATTTGTCATATCACAACTAATTTATTACTTTATCTCATTGTTTGAAAAAAAAAGTTTTTTTTAAGAAAGTTAAATTCATATATAGCTCCAATTGATATGTACAACAAAATAAGTTTAAGGCATACCTCAAACAGTACAAGTATCACTCAATATCAAAGTTTAACATATCAACACGATCTTTAAAGATAACTTGTAACAATCTAAGGAACTATATCTAGTTATAGGATTATGTATAGTAAGCAAAGAACCCAGCAACTATATCTATAACACGCAATCAACAAATATAACAAAGCATGGCTCTAGCTAGAAATTCAAACTAGGTTCGTAATCCCAATCTACAAAGCTTCCTGCTATCAATCATTCCTCCATGACGCCAGACCAAGTCTGCAGTCACACTTCTGCAAGTGAAAGGCAGTAGATACAACACTGGGAGCCATCAAGTTATCAACTTTGAATCACTCTATATGAACTTGGAGGGAGAGAGATTTTCAGAGTGACAACTCAGAAATCATACCCAAGGCGTAGACTCCAACTCATCAATGCCACAACCAATCTCAAAAACATATGTGAGAGAGAAAACAAAAGGACAATAACAAGCATCATATCTGCAGAAGAAAGAAATCAAATTTTCTGTAATCTGGCAATTATCTGTCTAAAATGTCTACTACCTGTTCTACCTTTATGTTCTGTGAGCCTGAGAGTAAGGTATTGACTCATCTGATGGCAAACTTGAACTACATCTACCTGCTCATGTCTGAATGTAAAAGCATTTCTGATGCTCCAAATTTTATCAAGAGTGGCACAGAATGTAGTAGCCCTGATAGTAAAAAGAGGACTATTCTTCCTACTAACTCTATGAAATAAAAGCATATATTCAGAAAAGACACAAAGGACATGATACAAGTTCATAACATGAAACATGGTTTTTAAATGGGCTGAATCACAGGACAAGAGCCAAAAAGATGGTCCCTAGTCTCAGCAGCACTAGAACATAAGCCACAAATATCATTATCAATTATACCCCATGTACAAAGTCTGGATTTAGTAGCTAACCTATTTAAGCCCAAATAAGCCATGAACAAAAGGATACTCTTGGGGAAGAGATTTTATTCCATACCACATGTTCCCATTCCACATAGGGATCATAATTAGAAGGCCAATAGATATCATACAACATCTTCACTCTTAGCTTGGCAGGTGCAGAGCTAAAATGTTGAATATCATTGTTTAAAATTTTTAATTACATACAAGAATACTAATAACTCAAAGAATTTTTATTTCCTCATATACAATTTTGATAAATATTCTTTACACATCATTTAGAATACACTATATCAGTTTTTGTATTTAGAATATTATGATGCAACTTGATTTAAAAGATTATTTAAAGTTTATAGGTTTATAAAATGTTTTTTGTTTTACTATAATATTTACTTGATAATAAAATAAAATTTATAATGTAAATATTTATCATATTTATAATTTATACTATAAATATAATAATATTCTTTAAAGAAAGTACAAATAATTAAGATTAATATTAATAAATATAGTTAGTAATAATTCAAATAAAAATATTTGGCATAAGATGAATAACACAATATTATTTCATAAAAATTATGTACGAAGTATACAACTAATAATTAATATATTAAATAAAATATAAAAAAGACATAATAATATATGGTAGGATGAGGCGCAACGAAATTACCTCACACTGCATTATTATGTTTTGGAAATATATGTATGTCTTTAAATTTGTATGTAACATAAATATTGAAGGGTTTGAAAAATAAATTTAACTGGTGTTAATTCTACATTATTTGTTGGACCTGAGAATAAATATGGTTGGAATCTTCTAGATAGAAGCAGCTAAATCAGTGAATACATCCTATCATTTTATTGCCGTCTTCTCCTTAAGGCCACAGGAATTGTAGTTGTTCCTGGTTCTGGCTTTGGTCAGGTTAGATCACGTTCTTACTTGTTGGCCCGCATGTTGTCAATCTCCCATACGTACTTAAAGATTTGTGTGAGCTCGGACTGATACAGAAGTTGTGTGCTTACTTTCTTGGTTGTAGGTTCCTGGCATATGGCATTCAGGTGCACAATATTACCTCAGGAGGACAGGATACCGGCTATTATTACTCGTCTCACCGATTTCCACAAAAGCTTCATGGATGAATACCGCGACTGAGAAATCTGCACTTGTTTTCTAGAGTCTTGAACAATTCAATAAAAGCAAACTTCCTCCAAGTTTGTTGATGTTTGGTCTACTTTCTGTTAACAACCATCTTATCAAATTATGTTGTACGACTATAACAATCTTTTGGCCCATCATGATTCGATGGAAATGCCAGCAAAAATAAATTATAACCGGAATATTATTTTAATACAAAATCTTCGATAATAAGCATATGTAAGCCAAGAATCAAAACTGAATTGGATTACGATAAATATAGTTGAGGTTTAACATCCAGCAAGCCAAAAAGATCCTCCCATCAACTCCATTACAAAACTGAGAAACAAAAGCTTCATGCACCGTATACTCTCTCACATAACCAAATGCAGTACACTAATATCTTACGACCTGTGTCCCTCCGTCTTCACCTTTCTTTCCGTACGGGTTGTCCCGACTGAATCCATTCCGACTCCCATCAGTCTTGTGCTTCTTCCTAAACTTTGAAGCATTGCTGTCAATGTTTATGTTCACTTTCGGAGGACAAGAAAAACAAAACGAAGCAGCCACAGCCTGCAAAAGAACACCACTCAGTTAACAGGAGAAATGCATCTGACTTGGTTCTGATTCCATATGTGGAACATTGCACAGAAGCTTGACTAAAACTCTCAAGACAGGTGCATAACTCAAATCAAATGAGAGTATAGTTTACAGTTTACTCGTGGAATAATAAAAATGTTGCCGTGAAATCAATTACTTAAGACTCCAAGGAAAATGCAATCACTAATCAGAAACAGTTTTCCTTTTTAACTTCTTAATCTCATGAACAGCATTTCACAACACGCTTAACAAGAAAGATCGCCAGGCAACAAAGATAAAAACCACAATAAGTGGAATTCAGTACCTGTAAGTCGAGCCTGTGGACATTAAAGATTTCCTTCATGGAGTGTGAATTGTATGCAAGGATATAGGATCTGTAAGCATCTTTAGCTGACTTGTTCAGATAATAATTGTTACCAACCAGCTTTTCCTGCAACCCCGATGGGTATAGTGTGTTAATTACTCAGGTCTTGCACATGATTAAAAAATAGGAATGGAGATGAGAATTTCAAGAATTAACAAAATTGTGCAAAATGATTACCAAATGTGTCTGTATATTTGCAAGCTTCTTGTGATCAAATTCATATTCCTTCAGAGGCACTTTTGCAGCCTGAATTTTCCAGTAGAACACACTTCAGTATTTATTGTAAACAAATAAATAGATCCAGGAAAATGAAAGGCAGGGTGCGTTGACAGGAAGAAGCTGCTTAATGATCCATAGAAAATTATAGTTTTAGGCTTGATAAAAAAAGAACTATGGAGTATTGGAGCCTACCAAATTCCTGGTGTTGAGAAATACCAGTGCAAGGGAAATAAATTGGTGAGATAGCGGGGAAAATGCAAGGGAACAATGAACGTAATCAGGCAACACACACAGATGGTGACCTTTGGATGGGGATGGGGGTTGACGTAGTTGGACGTGGCCAAATCTTATGACCAGAAGGGCTTAGTTTATAGTTTGTAATAAGCTAAGGTAACAACCACATTACTTCTAACATGACCAATTTAATTTATTTCGGCCCATAAATCGAAATTGTGATGATACAGACCTTAAGGTATTTAAGAAACTGCAACTCTTCTGGGGTCAAGAATAGCAGAGCATGCCCTTTGGCACCTTCACCACGTGCTGTTCGACCGACCCTGTGGATATATTCCTGGGAGAAGGGATATAAAACCACATGTAAGAGACTCGCAAATTATAATGATAGTGACACTATAATGCAAATCACTTATCAATACCTTAGGCTCATCTGGTGGATCATATTGCACAATCCAATCCTGCAAAAATGAAATAGAAAACTGATCAGAACAGAGTAAGATTACAAAGAGTTAGCTCAAGAATAACAGAAGAATAATATGCCAGTGAATTCTTTTTATCATTCTCAAGAGTCAAGACCCTCAAACGCAACCCTTACTGCGGGGATCGAGCCCAAACTTTGCATGTTGCACTTCTACACTATCCATTGGGCTTTGATTTTTTGGATAATCACTTAATCGGTCTTAATTAATAACTCGCCAAAGTAAAGACACCAAAAGTGAAGCACACCATCCTAAAGGACTTTCCATTCCTTTAAGTACAACACATTTTCATTTGTTGCTTACCTTGTTACTCAATACAGGAATGTTATAATCCAATTATTATTGCTTCCTGTTTCTTTTCTCAGCATCTCCCCGTTTCAGGATTCTTATCTTTGCACATTACTCTCCCATCTTTCATGTTTTAACAATTCAACATTCGCAAATTAAGCAATATTATTTTGCGCCCCCTCCCAACGCCCTCTTATTCCATTATAACCCCTAATTAATTCACACAAAGTCTTCAGTGTTCATTAATTGGCATGCAAAAGGCCATTACGCAGTTTCCTATTCAGGGAATGGTATAATTATAATCAAGATGACAAAGCCAGAGGAGGGTGTGGGCCAAAACAACCAAAAAACATACCACGGCAGGAATATCAAGACCACGTGCAGCTACATCCGTACATAATAAGATTCCCTTCTCAGCTTTACAGAAATCAAAAAATGTAGTTGTACGTTTCTGCTGTTTTTGCTGGCCATGGATGTCATGGCAATCGATCTTGATGTATCTAAACAGTTCAGCATGGAATTTGACAGAATTACATGTCGAGAAGAAAACCATCACTTTCTTCGACAAATTCCTTTTCAAGAAGGAATACAGAAGAGTAAATCTCTTGGCACTAGGAACAAGACACCAGCCTTGTTGCAATCCTTCGTTCGTGACCTGCAAAGTTAAAAGTTAGCACACTGAGAAATTTCTGTATCTACAAGACACAAAATAAAATAAACGGATAGCATACCCTCTTCCTTCCATCATCTACATCAATATACACTGGTGTTGTCTGGAATGATAATCGTGCAAGATCCTCCACCTGAAAATGAAAATATATATCATTTTCAGATTTTCTCTGTCAAAGCAACCTAGTTTTCTAATCCACGGGGAAATATCATTACTGACACAATGCACTGAACTTGCAGAGAGGGGCCAGTCATCTTGAATCAATTAAACAATATTCACCATGGGCATTCATGATTTGAGCATATTGAACAAAAATTACTATTTTCTTTTTAACTCAGTACCAAGGATCTTTGGAGTGGTGAACAAACACAGTACCTTTTTTGTTTGTGTAGCAGAGAAAAGAGCTGTTTGCCTCGTCTGCACAAGAACAATATTGTATCAGATTGCTTGATATGGAACGAGTAATCTTTCAACTATCACAAGCAATAACATATTGTTATTATCGGAACTATTTTACATTAGACCTTCTGCATTCCACCTCATTACATCCATGTATTTTTGTACGATAGTAACGGCACTGATGGTTTATAAGATAAAATGATCGTTGTGATAAGTAAATTAGCTATACAAATTATCAAAAAAATATTACTGCACAAGCGCACAAACCAATAAAAACAAATAAAAGAGGAGAAGAAAAGAAAACAAAAGATAAGGAAGCAATTTTAGTAGGCATAGCAAACAGATACAATCAGGAAACTACACCAGTTCCAGTTTACCTTTGGCAAAATACTAATAATCTGCTTCATTTCAATTTCAAAGTTAGCTTCCAGAATCCTGTCAGCTTCATCAATCATAAGGCACTGAAAAACCCCGATAATGAAATAGTAAGTTACAACATGAAAGTTTTGGCTGAAACAATTAGGGATTTCTGGATCTCCAGCACAGAAACTCCTTAAAAAAAAGAGCTGAGGAAAGAAAAAGGCTAAGATACCGTACCTTGAGGTTTTTATAAATGAAACCTTTAGTGTTTTGAAGGTGGTCAAGAAGACGACCAGGTGTTCCAACTATTAAATTGGCTCCTTTGGCGAGGCGCTCAGCTTCTCCTCTTCGTGTAGCACCACCAATCACTAATGCAAGGGTCTGGGAATGATACTTCAATAGATCTTCGGCCACAGCATGTGTCTGTATCATATCAATGGAACTTAATTTAGATGAAAACGGAGACAAAAAAACACTCGGAAACTAACTGGTGGAATGCTGTTTTCCAAGACATAACAATTAGGCCTTATAACTGCGGGGTGGGTGTATATATGTTGGCCAATGCATAGCAATAGAACATGAAACTATCATGGATTTTCTTGCAGCGTATCAAGTGATTAGATGAAATCTAATACAAAGTATTTCTTCTTCACAACTTGCTACATCCGCCAAAACATTTTTCTACATTACTCGATAGGAGGCAGCAGAACTCATTCATTTCACAATGTTTAAGAAAATCACTCGATACATGTATAGTGGACAGAGAAAGCATATGTTCAAAGAGAGATAATCTGCTCAGGGAGCTACAGGCAACTTTGTAGAACTACATCAAAATATTAGAAGATATTAGAAGTAGTTGAGTGTAGGCAAATAAGTTATGCCCAAGCGAATGATGTTTCCAATACCTGTATGGCCAACTCCCTTGTAGGACAAATGATAATAACACCAGCTCCATTGCGTGGTGCAAATCTGGTGTGATACAACAATTCCACAGCTGGTACCAAAAAAGCAAGGGTCTTCCCCGAACCTGTCCTGGCAGCTCCAAGAACATCTTTACCTTCCAAAAGTGGTGGAATAGATCTTGCTTGGATCTTTATTCACCAAAAAGAAAACAAATGATGAGTTTTCAGATTAATTTACAGTCCTGATCTCAAGTAGGTGAGTTCCGACACAGTAGCTATCAGCATAAAAGTAGCATCCTCGGAGGAGGTCAAATTCTTGCAGGAGTATGAAATATTAGCTGAATTGAGGAATTATGATATTAACAATACGAACACAATAACTGAGCAAAGTTTCTTTGATAACGCTTAGCAGGCATGTCTAAGATGCATACCAAGTACCAGCTCCATTGATAACGCTTAGCAGGCATGTCCGAAACATGAACAAATTATAAGAATTTCTACATTTCTTCTACAGGCACATTTTCAGTTATGCTAACCTAAAGTTAGCATCAACAAAATCCAAGACTGCAGTGAAGCATGAACCTCAAATTATCAGCCCAGAAACTAACATCTTATAAATTATCCACCTTTCCGTTTCTTCAAGGCATTCTACCAAGCATACCTAATTTGTTCTACATGACAATATAATTGTAACAGCACAAATACAAGATTATTAACCTCGTAATACTTAAAAAAAATACTTCCTTTAGAAGCAAATGGTAATTGACAGATACCAAAAACACAAACTTGTACATGTAAGTTGTAAAAAGATGGAATTTTTACCTGAGTCATATACTGAAAACCAATATCATTGATGGATTTCATAGTGGGTTCTGACAATGGCAGAGCTGCAAAAGCTTCAACGCTCATAATCCCGGAACCACTCGTCTTCTTGGGCTTAACTTGCTCTTCTTCTTCTTGCTTATTTCCCTCTTCCTCATGTTGCTCATTCTCTGGTGGTGCTACTTCTTCTTGTTCATGGGTCGTTTCTATGAGGTCTCTGTCTTTTCTCTTTTTGCCCTTTTTCTTGGAGGAATCAATGGCTACGTTAGTTTCAGCTTCTTCTTGATTGTTGTGAGTATTCTCCTTGTTTCGCTTCCTGTTACGCTTTTTCTTGGAAGAATCTGAGCTTATTTGAATATTTTCCATTGGATGGAATGGCGGCGGCTGAATGGTGGACGGCGATTCTTCGGCGGCAAAGGTGATGGTTTGTAGCCTCCTTTTGCTGCTGATGGTGGTGAATAAGTAGCGAGCTAGGTATTCAAACGGGCGGATCTAAGCAGGCCTTGTTCTACCACCCAGTCCAAGATACCACGACAATTAACGCATCCAACACCTGACGATGTTTTCTTACAATTCGGTCTACCTCCCTCGTAGATATCACAATTACAGATTAGTCCCTATTATTTGAGTTATTACATAGTAGTTCAAAACCCCCATCCGGATTTGACCAATGCCAAAACCACTATCCACGTTGACTTTCATTGTCCAGGTGAAAAAGAAAAAAGAGAGGAGAATTTCAAATAAAAAACTAAAAGAAACATTTTTCTTTTATTTTGAGGAGAGAAAATTAAGTCCAACCGCCAAACACTTGTTCCTTTTTTCTATACTTGACGGTTGTGAATTCTTCAATCACCACACGAAAGCCATCACTATATACATCATCATCATCGTTCAAAAGTTGATGCTTATCGAGTGTTGTCGGAAACGTATTTCATTATAATTGTTGGTAAAATCACATAATTTAATTTGGACACAAAAAAGAGACGGCTTGGACAAGTTGAACAGGTATGTATGATCACTCTTTTTCTTTTCCTTCACTATGTTGTATTGGAGTATTATAAGTTTATATTAAGTTGGTGTTATGATTGGGACACCATTACACATTGTTGTCAATTTCAAAATTCACTTCTATTATTTTTTGTTAAAGATTGAATATTTGCTAGTGAAGTTATTATATTAGCTGAATTTATGAGTACCAGTTGGTTTATGATATCATAATTGCATAATGTGCAGTTGCAATGCAAGTTTAAGGAGTGAATAATCAGATGTATGGGTGGATAGCAGAGTTATACCAGTTTGGTTTTGTGAGGATTAAGTAAACAATTGAACAATTGAAGACGATGAGCAGGGTAATGGAGGGCAAGAAGAGCATGCTAATGGAGGGTAGGAAGAGCATGGTAATGGAGGGCAGGAAGAGCATGGATGAAACAAATGAGGATACTATGTTCCAGGAAGAAGATGATGATATTGCAGATGGGGAGTGGATGGATGATGAGTTCCAGGAAAATAATGAGAGCTGGGATAGAGAATTTACTGTGGGACAAACATTTGAAGACATTCATTGTCTTAGAGATAGGGTAAAGGAGTATATTATCAAGGTTGGAATTCAGTGTACTAGAAAGAAGAATGACACTCACAGGTTTACAACTCATTGTGCTGGAAGAGGTTGTTTATGGAGATTGCATGCTGCAGTTCTGGAGGATAAAGGGACCTTCATGGTGAAGACATACAATGGTGTGCATCAATCTGTTAGAAAGGACAACCAAAAAGAGGCAGAATCAGTTTGGCTATCAAAAAAGGTTGTGGAACAACGAAGAAACAAACCGAATCTTGATGCAAATGAGCTTGTGAAATGGGCAACCAAGGAACTTAAAGTGATTGTGCCATACATGAGAATGTATAGGGCAAGGATTAAAGTCATCAACTTAATTGGTGGGAATTCAGAAGAAGGATTTGCTTTGTTGTCTAAATACAGAGAGATGGTTAGAAGGACAAACCACAGAAGCATTGTTGAATTGGATTGTGAGATTGAGCGAATCTCAAGAGAGCCATTGTTTAGGAGATTCTTCATGGGCTTGGATGGACTGAAAACTGGATTTTTGAATGGCTGTCCACCCTTCTTGTTCTTTGATGGATGCCATTTAAGAGGGAAATATGGTGGATACCTTCTTAGTGCAGTTGGTCTTTGATGCCAACTGTGGCATCTTTCCTGTGGCTGTTGCTACTGTAGAGTCTGAAAACAAAGAGAGTTGGGATTACTTTTTACACTGTCTTGGGAGGATGGTTGAACCATTTGAGCAAGACAAGCCATGGCATTTCATGGCTGACCGACAAAAGGTAACACAATGCTTCTTCTTTTTTTTTCCGTCCTTTTTCATTACATCTTTCTTGCATCTATCTTACAACAAAAACTAATGCTTACTTCTTACTTGTTTTCATAGGGATTGGTACCAGCAATTGAGGAGCAATGTCCTCATGTCATCAACAGAAAATGTGCCAAGCATATATACGACAATTTCAACATAAAATGCTCAGGTCAAGCATTAAGGAGGTATTTTTGGCAAGCTTCAACAACCTACATCTTGTACATTTTCAACAAGGCCATGGGTAAGCTTCTAATTGCTTGTCATGCTGCTCATCATGAATGGTTATCTAATATATCAATAGGACATTGGGCTAGACACTCATATGATACAACTGTTAAGATTTATCATTGCACTAACAATCTAAGCGAGTCTTCTAATGCATGGGTGAATCCCATTAGAGGTTATTCAGTGTTGAATTTACTTGAAGGTCTTAGATGTCAAATTATGAAGAGGGTTAACTTTAGAAGACAAGAAGGACTCACTTGCACTTCAATTGTAATGCCAAAAACATTGGCAAAGTTGAACGAGTATAAAGATCAGTCTAGGTCTCTTAGAATCTTATCAGAAGCTGCAAATATCTATGAGGTTGAAGACTTGAGCGTTAGATCTGTTGTGAATTTGGAGACAAGATCTTGTGATTGCAGAAGATGGGATATAGGTGGAATACCTTGTAGGCATGCATGTGTTGCTATGAGTAAAAATAGAGAAGATGTGGAGAATTATCTTTCTCCCAGCCATACGAAGGCAGCCTACATAGAGCATATGACTTCATGCTCTACCCTGTTCCACAATCTAATTTATGGCCACCTAATCTTCCTAATGATGAGATTTGCAAGCCTCCAGATGTGAGAAGGGCACCTGGAAGACCACCAACCGTGAGAATTAGGTATCCATCTGAACCACCTAAGAGCAAGACACCTGTGCATCAACAAAGGGCAGCTTGCAAGTGCAGAACTTGTGGAAAAACTGGACATAATTCAAGAAAATGTCCTATGAATGGTGGTGGATCAAGGACTTCAAGGGTTGCACCTCATGTATGAATTTTCTATTCTTGAAATTATTTTATATGAAAATAACACGTCTAATTTTCTATCTTATTTCCATATTTTATGCTTTCTTGTTGCAGCCTGCTCCTAGTAATTCTAATGTTGGTGGATCACATGCAAGGAATCATGTTACTAGTAGGACATCAAATCAGGTGGTTTTCATCATGTTTAGTTGTAACTTTTCATTGATAATATGCTCAATCCATTAGTCTGTTATTGATCGGTAGTTTTATAGTTTGCAGAAGCCGGTGGTAGAGGAAACACAAGCCAAGGGACAAATGCTAGAAAGAGGAAAAGATCAAATGTTGGACCATCAAGTCAACACATCACCCAGCCTTCTCAAAACCCTCCTTCTCCATGATGATGATCATATTTTAAGACTTTTATTATTTTGTTTGATGATCATTTATTGATCAGTACTTTTGCATGGGTATGATACCCTTAGATGTTATGTGGTGACATGATATGGTGAAGACAAGCTTTTTAACTTGACTTTATATGATTTTTGGAATGAAGACAAACTTTATATGAATTTTGGAATGATGATTTGTTATGGTGAAGATACAGATTTTGTTTGGGAATACAGAATTTTCTTTTAATCATTTACTTGATCAAATACAACAATTTTAATGTTGAAATCTAAGATTAGAGATACTGCAATTTGCAATTAATAGTAAAGCATGGAAAGAAAAAAATTACTGAAGTTGGCGCCAGTTAGTAAAGCATGGAACACTAAATCGTCAAGATTAAGACCATGATCCAATAAATATATTTTTATAATTACATCCGAAGTCTATAATATTTAACTTCAATTACATACTAGTCCATACAAAAGTTGGTTTCAATTAGGTTATGAAGGAAACCATTTACAATTAAAAAGATTAAAGTAAAAAATATTAAAAAATTAAAGTAAAATATAAAAAATTAATTTAAGTAGATGAAACCACCTAGTGGTATGACACCTCATCAAAACCACCTTCCATGTCATCACACGGTTGACCAAATGGACCTATCAGTAATTCTAGATATTTATTTTGGATTCAGGTGTAATTGCTTATCTGGAAGGGACTAATATAAGAAGTGGGCATCTAGGAGGGGGTATATGAAATTTGAATTGAAAAAATTCAATTCAAATTATATTTTTTTATGTACAAAATGGAACATTTGAATTGTGTTTTTTAAATGGATTTTTTACTAATCCACTACATTTCTTTCAATTTATTTTAGCCAACAAAATTATCAACAACTTCATACAATTTTTTTGTCAAATAGTATATATTTGTGTATTAACCATGTAAGAATAATTGAGTGGACCCACATGTTCTTTTCTTCATTTCACTATTTCATTTGTTTACCTCTTCATCTATCTCTTTAAATTTGATTTTGTCAATTTAAAATGTATATAACTTAAAATTAAAAAATGATAAAAATAAATAAAAATTACCAACAACTATATTTTTTCGAGATATATAAATAGAGACTGTTCTTGACTATGTTTGAATTATTTTTTCGAAATCTATAAAAATCACTAATTAAACTAGTTCAAAAGTGCAATTTTACTATATTGGACAATAATTAAACTAGCAACATGATATGATTAATCATATAGGGTAACTGGGTTGGGCATCATACATAGATACCGATAATGGGTACGGTTACCGGACATTGATTACGGATATCGTACATCAAACACAAGTACCGTGCATTGGATACGGGTGACGGGCGAATACCGGACAATGGGTACGGTTGTCGGGCATTGCTTACGGTACCGAACATCAAACACGGGTGACGGACATCGGATACGGATATCGGGCATCGAACACGAGTATTGAGCATCGAATTTGAATACCGGACTGGTCATCGTACACATACCGGGCAATGGTTACGGTTACCGAACATTGCTTACGGATATCGGACATCAAACACGAGTACCGTGCATCGGAGACGGGTGACGGACATCAGACACGAAGAATGGGCATCGAATACGGATATCGGGCATCAAACACAAGTATCGAGCATCGAATTCGGATACTGGTATTTTTAATATGAATGATTATTCTTATATATTCAAGATATTTATAAGAGTGTTTAAAAAGTTAAAATTAATATCACTGTATTTTTAGAATTGTTTTACCATTTTTTTAAGATTCAAATAAAGTTGTTAGTGATTTTTATACATATCAAAATAATAATTCAAACATAGTTGAGAGTGATCACTATTTATAGATATCAAAAATATAAAATTATTGGTGATTTTTATTTATTTTTTACATTTTTATTTTTCAAGTTATAAACATTTTAAAGTGGAAAAAACTAAAATTTAAAAACAAAAAAAAATGATGGATGGGAATGTGACATGTGTCAATAAGAAGGGGAAAGATTGGAGGTGTTTATTGTATTTAAGAGGCAAATCTATACATTCAACACTAAAATTGTAGTGATTTGATAAAACAAATTTTACTAAAAAGAAAAATATAAGCAAGTGATTCAAACTGTACTATATGGTAGCTCTTCCTTTTTTTCAATTCAAATTGCATCTCAAACAAAATTTGATAAAATACCTATATCTTGAGTATGATTTATACGCGTAATGTGTGTCGTTATCCCTAGTTTTAAATACTACTTCAATGCAATTTTATTTACCCATTTAAACTTTTAGTCAACGGTTATAAACTTTATTTTTGGATTATTCATAAATAATATTGATTAAAAAGTTTAAAAATTAATATTACTACATATTATATATTTTATGTAATGCCCCGGAATTTCAAGTCAAGTCCAAAGAGTCTAAATGGATTGAAAATGCTACGCTAACCAACAAGATTCACCTTTCTTTCCAAAAAGTCACCTACGAAAACTTCAGAGTTAAGTGTGTCAGCTTTGGATCAATCTTAGGATGTGTGATCAATTGGGAAGTCTTCCGGTTCGTGCACGAGTGATACCAAAGTGCGCGGGGAAGGACTTGTATTTGTACAGTTGAGCCAGCATATCACCCGCAAAATTGCCCATGAGTAACCGCGTCGGCCCATTAGTGATCTGGGTCGTTACAAATATTATCAGAGCCGTGTCAACTCATAGGTGATAATGGGTGGATGGTTGGTCGGACCATGGTACGGCGGGGACGTCGCACAATTCAAGAGGGGGTGAATATTACACCCCAGAATTTCAAGTCGAGTTCAAAGAGCTAAAAGGGATTGAAAATGATTTTCATATCAACAAGGTGCACCTTTCTTTTCGTGAATCTAAGAACTCTAGAGTTAAGTGTGCCTGCTTTGGAGTAATTCTATTATGAGTGACCAACTTAAAAGTCTCCTGATTCGCGTACGAACGAGTTCAAAGTGTGTAGGTACGGAGCTCAACTCGTTACCTTTTAATTTATTTATTTTTTTCAAAAATTTATTATAATTATCATATTGAGTAAATCAAGTTCAAGATTGAACGATGTTGACAACAAAAAGTTAAATGGATAAATGAGGTTGTGGACATAGGGAAGAGGAGAGGTTGCAATTCATTCTTATGAAGCCTTCCACGTACATTGGTAGGGTTCTAAGGCATTTTATGTTAGAATAAGAATGAAGAAAGAGTGTGTTTTTAATGAAGCCCCCCATCGGTTTGGTGTCTTGTGTGGAGTGAGTGATGATTAGTTATAATCACATATAACTGGATTTGTTTGAGAAGAGTTGTTTTAATTCAGGTCAACTCTAATAACGTAGTTCCTAATTGAGTGGCCACTGTCCATGAATGTAATACCATCATAAAAGTTTGAACATTTTGATATTATATTAAAAGTAAGATTTGGTTTAAATGAAATTGATAACATGCGTTTGGGACATAATATGATAATACAAGAGTCGTACTTTAGGATCGAGGAAGTAGTTATAATTTTGGAGTTATAATAGTATTGATGTGCTCTCCCAATATGCATGTTCCCCGTTCTTTACCTTGACAAGTTTATATGAAATAACTTTGACAGAAAAAAATAAAAGGCGCTAATAGACTCTCACAGTCTAACTGTACTTTTAGACTCTTTTTAAAACCTGCTCCCATTCTGAATAAAAGGAAAATGGAATTTCACACTCTACCTTTCGATGTGGGAGAGTTTAGACAATCCTATTCATTGGAGCTTTCTCTAGGTTTTTGGGAAAAGCATGAAAAGAAAAAACGTCTCAAATGATACATTTTGATCTCGAATTTTCCGGCCAGTCTGTTATCTACCTAACATTACTTGTTCAGAATTTTATCAATACATATTCAGTGAATATGGATGATCATTCTACAGTCTTTTGGATCGAAGGGATCACGAGGGTTGATATCGATTGCATAAAGCTAGTTTAAAATACTAACTCGAGTGAATTTACAAATAAAGAGGAAAAAATTAATAATTCAAGAAAATATAGAAGCGAACATAAAAGTTATTTTTTTTTCAATAATTCTCCTTATACAAAGTTAAGGTCCTGTTTATCACTAATTTTTCAATGAGTCTTTTTTTTTATAAAAAGTTCGTTACATGAACGTACGGATTTTTAAACAAGCTAGTTGAAATATTAACTGGTTTGAGAAGCTAATCAAGTTAGCTTGTTGAAAAATAAGGTACCAATTAACTTTTTAACTAGTAATTAATTTTTAATTAGTTTTTTTAAACATAAACTTAAATCATAATAAATTAAAAATAAAAATTGTAGTCTCACCGTGAGATCACTTGGGACTCAAACTCAATTATGTAATTGTGCTGTCAACCGTGATAGGTAATTATGTAACCTAAAGTCAAGGAAAAGTCTCCACCCTCTTTTCCTTCCAATCCAAATGGCAAAATATCTCCCCTTAATAATGAGGCAATGCAACAATTAAATTGTGGGAGATAGTCGAGGTTTCTTACACTCTCAATAGATCAATAGATCTATGATGTCAGGTCATCACAATTAACATATCTATAATTAATAAATGTAATATAATTATTGACTAGTTCGACTCAAACAATATATCGAGTTTGAACTTTGTGAATATATAAAATATTATAGTGATATCCCCAAAAATAGTGTCGATAGTGATCAGATTAGTCAAATAGTATAACATACATGATATTATATCTTTTAATTTAATTATGAAGTATATTATAAGTAGTTTGTGTAAGAAATTTGTAATAAATTTTGAATGCAACGGGTCGGAGAGGAACAAATTCACGTTATGAGACATTGAGACATAACACTTGTCATATTGCTACTTAAACAACGAAACCGGTGCAGAAATCTATGGAAACGACAAATATGGTTTAATATACTCCATGTTGCATAGAAATTTATGTCACAGATGCGAATACATAGACGTATCTAAACATGGCATATGGCCACATCTTTTTTTGCTGATTGTGTTTTGTTTGCTGCCCAAAGTTGTTACCATTAAATACCCCAATGCAACACCAGACCAGATAACAAGAAGCCTCAACATTTCAATACATAATCTTACCTCATCTTAAAACTTCCAAAATCTATCTTAACCTTAGTTTCTGTCACACCTTTCATTCAATACAAGAGGCCCCAGTTGTCACAGTCGACCATGGCAGCGCTACCGGAAACCAAACAAGAAGTCGAAGATCTCCCCGATGCTTGGGACTACAAAGGCCGCCCATCCATCAAATCCTCGTCTGGCGGTTGGGCAGGCGCTGCCATGATTCTAGGTTCTCATCCTGAAATCATAACATTAAGGATAGTGTCCACGTGCGTTTTAATTTGTCGTATATTGCTATTTCGGTTATGCGTGCTGCGTGCATATGTAAATCATAACAGTGCTAGTACACGATCAATCAGATGACATCAGAGAAGTTTCCCTCATTGCATATAAATGAGATATGAACATCTGTGTTAACTTCATACCGCCACGACGTACTGTTTTTGTCTTTGATGCAGGAGTTGAAGTATGCGAAAGGCTAACAACTCTCGGCATAGCTGTGAATCTTGTAACATATCTGACGCGTACAATGCACTTGAGCAATGCAAGCTCTGCAAACACGGTCACTAACTTTCTTGGCACATCTTTTATGCTATGTTTGCTTGGTGGATTCATTGCTGATACTTATCTTGGAAGGTAAATGATCTTGGTCCTTCGTTTTTGGTAAAGGTTCAGATTTTACTACCTGTTGAAAATTGGAATAACCATGTTCACAGTTGAATGTTGCTCTCCTTTCCTTTGAAGGTATTTAACCATTGGAATATTTGCAACCGTACAAGCAGTGGTAAGAAATTATGTCATTCTTTCACAAAAAGTGGATCTTTTATTCCAACATTTTTGCAACGACATCCTCTGTTAGATGAGTACAATGTAACAATAGAGAACTCACTCCTGTTTATTTGTTATGTCTCCATAAACAGATGACGAAACCCATGTCCCAAATGGATGTGTTCTTGTTTTCACCGTGAACATTTGACACATTTTACAAGTTAACAACTAATCATCTAGACATTCACTCTCATCTGGTTGATACGCTAAACACTAAACGAAATTAACTTCAAAATTCATTGTCAAAGACTCAGTAACTATTTCCTTGATCAGGGTGTGTCAATCTTGACAATCTCAACAGCAGTTCCTAGTCTCCACCCACCACCATGTGACCGCGGAAGCCCGTGCATTCCAGCAAATGTGAAACAACTGATGGCCCTCTACATATCACTCTACCTCACAGCCCTTGGCACTGGAGGCTTGAAATCAAGCGTTTCAGGCTTTGGTTCAGACCAGTTTGATGAATCAGACACAAAAGAAAAGCATAAAATGATCAAATTCTTCAACTGGTTCTTTTTCTTCATTAGCTTTGGGTCACTTGCAGCAGTCACTATCCTCGTTTACATTCAGGATAATATAGGGAGGGACTGGGGATATGGGATATGTGCCTGCGCCATCATCGTTGGATTGGTGGTGTTCTTGTGCGGCACTAAGCGCTACCGTTTCAAGAGGCTTGTAGGCAGCCCGCTTACTCAGATCGCCTCGGTTTTTGTTGCAGCATGGAGGAAGAGGCGGTTTGAGTTGCACCCAGATTCTTCACTTCTATTCAACGTTGATGATGTTTCTTTCGATGGGGAGAGTAAGAAGAAACAAATGTTACCACATAGCAAAGAGTTCCGGTAAGTTACTCCTCAACTATAGCACAAAACCAGTAAATTTACACTACGAAATTCGACCTCTATTTATTCCATCAGTACACATAATACACACAGATGCAATACAATAATGCAGCAAAAAAAAAAAAGTAAGAAGTTAATATGGCAAAATCATTGTCAGAACTTCAAGCAGTAGTTTACTCAAGTAACCTTAAACTATTGCAACTGTTTTATCCATGTTAATTGTTAAAGTCCATGATGCTAACCTTAAGTACAAATGACAAAGTTGACGTATCATTGATGTTAGCTAGTGATGCATTATTTGCATTTTATTACACCGAATATGAATCATCAGTGAGATACCAACAAATGATGTAGGACAATTTGGATTCTAGGTTTGAAATAATCACTATCCTGTGGACTTGGGATTAGGATCCTTATAAGCAAATAGTGACATGGTGATATCATAATATTGATTGTTGAATAGAGAACTCCTAGTAGGAAGTTATTTAAGACACAATTAGAAACTTCAATTATTTTGACTTAGCAGGTTACTTAAATATATGACAGCAGATGAGTTAAGCCACAAGCAACTCCTTGATATCGTTTTCAAGAAAGTCAAACAGCAAAATCAAGTTATGGAGAAAAGTTAGAGACGACAGTCTACTTGCCATAAAAAACTTTCACACCCAAATTTAACTAGGTTAAAATTTAAACAGATTGCTTCAAAAAGTAAAGCTAACTTACAAGTCAAATTTGGCAGAATTGTGGCACCTGCTTAGCATGTTATCAGAAACAAGGAATGTTTAGAGTGTATGTTATCTTCAGGATTATCAAATCTTGCCGAATGAAACAATTACTGATTGACTGAAATCTGTTACTTTCTCCAGCTTTCTGGACAAGGCAGCAATTAAGAACATAGACGAGTCATCAAGTGGCATGACAGTGGTGAATAAATGGTACCTTTCAACTTCAACAGATGTCGAAGAAGTCAAGCTGGTCATAAGAATGCTCCCAACTTGGGTGACGACAATAATGTTCTGGACTGTATACGCCCAAATGACAACATTCTCAGTGTCACAAGCCACCACCATGGACTGTCACATTGGCAAATCCTTCCAGATCCCAGCAGCATCTCTGACCGTATTTTTCGTAGCGAGTATCCTGTTAACTGTCCCAATCTATGATAGGATCATATTTCCTATTGGCAGGAAGATTCTGAAGAATCCTCATGGTCTTACGCCTCTTCAACGAATTGGGGTTGGATTGGTGCTTTCAATAATAGCTATGGTAGCAGCAAGTCTAACAGAAATCAAGAGAGTAAAAGTGGCTCGAGCACACGGTCTGACACACAACGCTGATGCAACTGTGCCTATAAGTGTATTTTGGCTTGTACCACAATTCCTATTGGTGGGGTCCGGAGAGGCATTCACATACATTGGGCAGCTTGATTTCTTTCTGAGAGAGTGTCCCAAGGGAATGAAGACCATGAGCACAGGGTTGTTTCTGAGTACGCTCTCACTTGGTTGTTTCTTCAGCTCCATTTTGGTTGCCATAGTAGATAAGGTGACTAGCGGAAAGAAGGCCTGGTTGGCTGATAACCTTAATGAAGGAAAACTTTACAACTTCTACTGGCTTTTGACAATCTTGAGCCTGTTGAATTTCATAATATTTATGGTATGTGCAAGACGGTACGTGTACAAGGATAAGAGACTTGCTGGGGAAGGCATTGAGTTGGAGGAGACAGAACCTGCATTCCATTAACGCACCACACTTGGCTTCAACAATAGAAATTTGTTTACTTTTTCTTGTACACTTTCATCCGACTGATGTAATACGGCGATTAATAAGAAAATTCTTCACATAAACACTCAAAGACTTGGATCATGTCTGATTCAAACATGTAGTGTTTTCTCTACAATTCTTAAGCCTTACAGCCTAAATCAGAAGGAACTAAGGAGCTGAGGACTAACTCAAGTAGAAAGCCAAAGTGAGGAACTGAGGACTAGCTGAGCTTTACATAATTACATCCAATGTCTCTTGATTAAAGAGGGGGATCAATATATATCAGATGGAGCTGAAGCACTAAGTGTGTAACATCAGATGTGTATGAGGATGAGTTAATTGCCTAACACCAGTTTCAACTGAGGGCCTACTGACATTAATGAAAGAAGCTTCATATATTTATCAATATAGAGAAACTCTGTGAAAGTAACTACTAGTCATTTACGGTGTTCTGAGTCCCTGAATATGGAAAGTAAAAGTTCTAGACGAGGAGAGCTTATAAAAGTATAAAACGCCTTGATGACAGGGTATGTACCAGAGCACTTCAATTGATTAATAAACACCAAGTGTGAAAAACTCAATTTGTGATCCCTCTGAACTAAAACGTGTTTCCTATTACACAGACTTTCTCCACACAAGTGCATGGCTTTGCAGTTCTGCTCTTGGGAAGACATTTGTGCAACTGCACGCACATATTGCCTTTTCCATCCTAAATTACGAATTTATTTAGAGCGACAACTGACTGCTTGCTATCTACTATCCTAATAAGCATAATATATAGATGTAGACGTAGAAAGACACTATAAAAACAGCTATATGACACAACGGGATGAAATGACTACCACTAAGTGATAGAACCATGATAAGAATTGCAAACAACAACAGAACTCGCAGTGTTACATTTAAACATCTACCGCTAGTCAAAGGTGAACATCACTCCCAAAACTAGCATGCTTCTAGTGCATTCTAAACCATCAATCAGGCATTGAAGCATAAATAATAGTATTCCAATTTCCACAAAACTAAGTAGCTTGTATACAGTAAAAACAAAGAACAAGGCTCCGAAACCGAAAGGGAAACTTACATCATCTAACGTAGGAGCTCAATTTCTCGTAATTAAGAACCTGAAACACCACCAGCGCTTCAAAAACACCCAAACACATTCCTGCAATCACATCCATCACAAAATGCCTCCCAAGTAGCACCCTCGAAATTGACGTGGTACCGGCCCAAGCCGCAACAATCACGACAAAATGCTCCACCAGCACACTCTTCCAGCCATCACCAACATTCATCAAAAGATTCAAAACCTCACTAACTTGATACGAATACAAGTAAAACAAGGAGGCAATAAACGAGACTCTGGACGAGTGACCACTGGGGAACGACCAGTGATCGACGGAAAAGGAGAGGAACATGTTTTTGTTGTAAACAGGGCGAGGTCGCTTGATGAGGTATTTGAGTGCGCCGATCAGAATGAGATCGAATAATGCGCCGAGCAGGAGGTTTAGAAAGAGGATGGATGAGGCGGATACGGTGGTGGTTGTGAGGGAGGCGATCGGAGTGGTGGCGAGAAGAACGGAGAGGATGATTGGGAAGAAGAGGCGACCGTCGCCGGAGAGTTCGAGGGATTTGAGGAGTGTGTGAGGGAGGATCGGGTGGAAGAAGGTGTAGAGGTGGAGGGATACGGCGGTGTCGAAGTCGATTAGGCGGCGGAGGACGGTGGTCTGCGGTGGTGATTTAAATGCCATGGCCGTGGATTTCCGGTTGGTTCGATTGGTTACTTTCCGTTTCGCCATTTTTCGGTGTTCTCGAGTCTCGACTTCACTACATGTATGCTACTTGTTTTTTCTTCGACGGTGAAAAAATTATTAAACTGGAAAACAATCCAGTGGTAAAGAAAGAATTTGCATGCATACTCCGTCTCTTAGGCGTGAAAACTCTTGGGCTGTTAGCTACTGGGCTTTAGTCCATGTTTTGGATTCATCCAAATATTTAATAGTGGGCCAACGGAGGAGGAAGAGAAAAAAAAAATCAACACCTAGCTAGCTTAGAGTAATTATCTATCCTTTACGAAAAGAAAATAAAAAGTTTTTTGTTAGGTCGGCATGGTAATCCTAAAGTGCTCTCCGAATAATAATATTTGTTAATGCATAATCACACGTACTTCTCCGCACTTTTTTCTTACTCTTACACCTATAATGAACTTTAATGTAAATATTTGGAGAAAAAAATACTTAATCCTGAAATTATTATAAATAAATTCATCTTCGACCGTATGATGAATATTCTCAACCATTCTCAAATATCTATAATGGAATGATTTTGAGAGTTTTAAAATTTAAACTATCTAAAGCTCTAAAGAATTTTCGATGAAGAAATTTTCATGAGCTACTAACTAGTAACCCAACTTTTTGCTAGTAATTAGTATCAGTGTGGAACTAATTTTCGAGCTTTTACGTTTGTAATTTAGTAGAAATTTACAATTGCCCTATTGAGGATTTTAGATATGATAATAATTAAAACCCCAAAATAACCTCAGCTATTGGTAGTGGCTAGTGAAATTAGAAGTGAGAATAAATAAAAAAAACAAAATCTTTGGTATGAGTATTATGTTCGAGTAAATGCGTATAATTATGAGGCTACGTATTAATAAATACTCCACTAGTAAGTGAGTTATGAGTAGCAGTACTGGAGTTTGAATTCTTGAAATCCCTCCCATGTTAGAAATTTCGTTGACCATGCTCAACATCACATGCTTATCAATTACTATGATGTTGTTGTGCAGCAACATCCTCCTTTGGAATTTGAAGGGCCGATTGATATAAATGGACATTTTGATGGATTTTGATGAAATTGTATTTGGAATGGAATTGAAATGGAGGTATTTGAAGTTATTTTAGGTCAAATCACTGTTCATCGAGTCAAATGGGCCGATTTTAATCCCATGTCAAACAGCCCCAAAGTTTCGAGTTTGAAATATAATATATATGAAATATAAAAACAACCTGCTTGAAGGCTATACATACACTTTTGTGCTAAGTCAAATTAGTTCATGTAAACTTACTAGCATGTATATACATAGAAAACTAAAAAATAAACACTTCTAATAGGATCGTATATATACGAATAGTACATTTTAAAATCTTATACTGAAAAATTATTACCTCATAAACCTTCTCTACACTAAAATCGACTCTCTCCAACGTAGTATATAACTTACTGAGAAGGGTTGGAAATATCATATCACTAGACAATTGACACTAGCTATAATCAAAATACAAGTCTCTTTGATCTCCAATTTCATTCACGGTCTACCCTCTCCTTAGTAGCGAATTCAGGTCGAAATTTTTAAGGGGTGGGAATTTAGAAAAAAGATATAGAAGGGTCAAATAAAATATAATTAAAAAAAGGTAAAAATAAGAAAGATAGGTGTTGAACTTGTTATATCTCATTAAAAAATAAGTATCTTAACCAGTTGGATAATTATTCATCATGTTAATACTACTACTAGTATATAAACTATATAGATTTCAGGGGGGTCAGCTAACCGAGCTTGACCCTCCCTACATCCGCCACTGGCTCTCCCAAGTCCAGGACACTCCGATTGAAGGTGCATAATCTATATAAACTATAAAGGTGTCATTTTAGATTTCTAGATATATCGGTTAGCCTTTCTGTAACGTTTTCATTCATGAACATATATATATCTGAAAACTTAGTTAGCCTTGTCATGTCAACACTAGTTTGCAGTACTATAGTACACACTGAAGCCAGCAGCATTGACTAACGTGCAGCAATATGAAATGAGGATGGGCACATACTATTAGAAAATTAAATTGGACAAGATTGAAGCCGCATTTGAATTAATCATCCCCATGTCCTAAATAAATGCAATCTTGATTTCGTGCCTCCAAAGTTGTCCCTATACATTATCTGATGGATGGATGTGCACTACTGGCATGCTATTTGCTAGCTAATTCAAGACAAAACCCAAGTATTGTAAGTATTTGTGTTTTATTAATAATAAGGAAACATTGTCAGATTAATAATCGATCAGTATCTAAGTAATTAACTAATGTAGTGATGAATTTATATTATTAAAAATTACATTAACATCATCAATTTAAACTGGCATTTATATTTTTATATCTTGAAAAATATCAATATTTACATTATAAATTTTTTAATTAATTATGTTGATAATATAATTAGTAATATAGGTTGGTCAGAGTCTCTAACGTGAACATGCATACTGGCATAGGCACGAAAGTTAATGATGTTAGACAACTTACAATAAAGACAATTTTGTCCATCATTACACTCTTCTGCCCGTTTCTTCTTCTCCCTGCCTTGTTTACTTCTCTTCGTGTATAGTACAAGCTTACAATTAATTGAATCATTAAAGACCTGGAAAATTAGAATTGTCATTTCATGAATCATGATTGAGAGGTTTCTGTTTGTATTTCATCGGCTGCTGAGGAAATGGGACCAAAGTTAGAAATGATAAGTTTTTGTTTCACGTTTTCTTGCAATAGTGACAATGAACATTTATACAGATCCATTTCAGTTGCTAAAAACCTTGGGAAGGAACAATTTAAGCTACAGTATGTAATAAGGACTAGGACAAGAAAAGAAATGAATGATTGTGCTCATCTCTTCTCGAATGAGCTAGTTAGTTTGTTGTTTAGTCACCTTCCAAATGATGAAAATTTCCATATAAATTCATAGATTTTTCCTCTCAATATACGCAGGAACAAATTACGATTTTAGTTTACCGATACTTGTAGAACTTAGTCGAGAGACTTGAAACATCAGCTCGAACATTTGCAGGTAAGTTAATATCACTCTGATTTTTTCGAAACAATTTTAGACACAATGTCACTCACAACTTGAATATGGTCAAGGATCTATGGGCGATCAGCAGTCGCTAGCAAATCATAAATACACTTGAAATATGTACAAATGATCGAGCAGAGCTGCCTGCAACGAGTCCAGACCAAATGGGCCTAATCTTCAATAGATCAATCTGTAAAATGATGGTCTTTCTTTAAAAAATAATTTTAAGAAAAATCTAAAAAATGGTCCTCTTTCTGATCTGTGATTGTTCTTTACCTTTCCCCTTCATGATAATGTTATGTAGTATATGAATTATGACAAAAAGAATAACCCTTTTGTAATTCTTTTTGAATACATGGACTGGAGATGAAGTATGACAAAAAGAACAAATAACAACGACCCATTGATATATATACTAATACCATGAAAGTGCTAAGCTTATAATATATGGACAGTTTTTTTCCTTAGAAAAATGTCTTTCAGATATTGTTATTTCGTGGATGCCATAGCTCCCACTCAACTTATAGTGAATGCCCTTTACCACGTGATGAAAGAAAAATTCCCTGCCTGTCTTAGCCTATAGTGTTATCTTAGGTTAACTTTGATAACGAACATGAATCCTTGCATTCGGAGTTATACAGGATGAGTTACATGTATCTTTTTTTTACGTCTAAGATAGTGTTTACTTTATTCTTCACCTTCACACGTAGAGATTCACATGATATTATCCAGTTAAAATGCGCATATATATATATATATATATATATATATGAAAAAATTCGAAAAAGGTACATGTGTGACATTTTCGAAAAAGGTAACTTTAGTTGTTACCGTCCGATGTTTACACCTTAAGTTGACATTATGTTCAATTTAGGTACCTCGTGACACGTAGCAGCTTAATTACGTGACACGTGTCATATTCAAAAATACATTATGGCGGACCTAAACGTAAAATATGATCGTCTTTATTAATTATAAATAGACCCTGAATTTTAAAAATATTACTAAATTATTCATATATATAACGATATATCTCTATTGAAAATAACTT